>VXAU01001803.1:747011-777081 GCA_013399695.1 Formicarius rufipectus
AAAAACCAAAAAACACACACACCAAAAAACACCACACTAAACCAGATAAGTGTTTTAATTACTCTTGGGTCATTTTCACTCATTATTTCATGCCCATGTATCTTCAATATTTATACCAGACACTGAAAAGATTTAACATATGTTGTGATCTTCACCAGGTAGCTCCACATTCTCCCTGAATACAAGATATAATTTGTCACCGTTTATAGAACCTGCTAAAAGTCCAGCTAGTAATTCATGTGAACAAGTTTCTCCTCCAAGATTTTAATTGAAATACAAATGCCTTGCACACTTCAAATTGTAATATCCTGTATATGTATTTTAACTACCAAGAGAGTGATTTGTAAAAAAGATACATTCTCACATCTGAAGTTTTGTGTAATTAGCTGAACACAATAAAAGGCACTTTTTAAGAAGACCCTGAGATATCAACTCTAATAAGAAGCATGCAAAATGAAAATAAAACACTCAAGGAGCAATAACAACAGTCATTGAGATCAAAAATAAGGACAAACTCAGTGCTAAAGGAAAATACTCTTTACAGGGCAGCAAGTTCTTGTGTTTTAAAGAAAAGTTCATATTCTTTGGAGAGTACTAGGAGGAGTTTTTCAGAAAGGAATCCATAAAACAGGAAATTTACCGTAAAATTGAAACAGTACCTCACATGGGATCTAGTGGTTGTTTTACAACAACTGCATGTGCTTGCTGGTTCAATGAATTAAAAAAAAATAGTAAGAGAAGTTATGATTATGACACATATGGGACAGAAAAGGCCTCAAAATAGGAGCTATCGAGGAAAAATATAAGTAACACATCCCAATTGCCTTAGAAACCTTTCATGTTAATGAGAGGTTAAAATAGTCACTTTTGGATACTTGCATTTTTGTGTGTGTATATCGATGCTACAAACTGGCTACAGACCATCCACCAAAAGCCACATTTTGCCCTCAGTTGTCCATAGATAACTCAAATAGAAGTTAAGGGGAGTTGTGTGAATACATCTGAGGGATGCCTGGCCCCAAAATCTATTTCTTAAGTTGCTGAAAGTCTCCTTGGAACAAAACAAAAGTGATAATAGGAACAGAATATAATAAAATAACGGTGCTCTCTGGAGACCCCAAGACCACATCCTTTGTTTCTGTGAAACATTCCTTGGTAACTTTTCAGCTCTGCCACTTTTTTATTGCCTGAACTCTCCAGTATTCCTGTCCTCCTCATCATCTAGTTTTTATCACCGGTCTGTAATCTGTCTGTAACTTCGGTATCTTAAAAAGCAGACCCAAAGCTCTCTCCAGACTCTCTTTCAGAAAGTGAAGATAGACGTGAAGAGGAGATGTGTTTCACAAACTGGCTCTCAGCACTGATTCCTAGGAAATATGGGTGACTCCTTTTTCCTCACTGTTTCTATTTTCTGTTTTATCAAAAACCATGATTCGTAGTTTCTTCAACTGGGTCTAAGTGGGGTGAAAGGAACTATAAATATCCTAAAAATATCTATGCCTTCACCCTGTCACAGATGGTTGTTCACTGTGCCTCATGCCACAGGACTTCTAAGGGGTGTTTCACATTTTCCCTGGATGGCCAGGAGGATGCTAGCTAAGACCTGCCAGGAATATTTGCTTATTTGAAGCTGTGTTAACAGTGCAATTCACAACACAAATAAATAATGCTACTCTGCCTTACGCAAGTTATCTGCCATCCCCTGATTTTGCAAATTCAGGGTTCTATTGAGTAATACTTGGTACATGTTAACATTTCTACACACTAAAATCAGACAAAAATCTCTGAAAAATTTTTACTTCTTATAAATCAGTTTTGTCTTTCCTTTAAACACAGGTTAGATGAAATTCATCTTAGGTGGGGGGGTGGAAAAGGAACGGTAAGAAACAGTTACATACTGGAATCAGTTTGTGTAATCTGGCTGTATTTGTGGCTTCTATTTTTCTGGGAAGGAGGTCTCAAATGGTGTCAGTGTATTTCTTCTATTCTCCAGTCCTAAGGGAAAGTTGACCTTATTTTCATTTTCCCACTGTCTGAGCCTTTGGTTTGCTGCAGAATTCCAGGAAGAACTTCCTGCAGGAGAACAATATCTGGCACCCATCGAGCTGACTAAGTGAAGGAGCAGTATACTAAAGGGTAGGTCAGCCTCGAGTAAATAAGGTAAATCACTGTTACCCTGAATATAAGACCTCTGAGGCAGAGCTGTCACACCTTTCAGGAAGCTGGGAACAGCAAGCCAAAGGCTGCTGCTTCTCCTAGAAACACTACATGGACAGAGGGTCATTCTGTCATAAATCCAGTTGCACTTTAGTGCACATCTTTATTCTGTTAAAAAGAAAACATCACAAGTATTTCCACTGAAATTCAGGCTTGAGAGAGAGTTTCCTTGCCTTGATTTTTTTTCCCAAAGAAGAGCTTTCATAAAAATTTTTAGTAAATTTATATATTTTTGGGGGCTAAATAGTCTTGATAAAAATAATACAACCAGTAACATTGCCTGGAGATATGTTGGCAGGTCCCTTCACAGTTTAAGTACTGACATAGATACGCTTTCATAGAATCCTAGACAGTCCTGGTTTTGAAGGGACCTTAAAGGTCATCTTATTCCAATCCCCTTCCATGGACAGGGACACCTTCCAGTAGACCAGGTTTCTCAGAACTTTGTCAACAGCATAATTCTAGGTCATGGCAGCAAGAGAAAGTCTGTGGTCTCCACCTCTAAGCAGTGTAGGAGAAAGGGTTATAAGGAAGTAACACCTTCCCTAAACCCCACCAGAACCATTCTGCAAATCCACAGCAGCACAAGGACCGAGCGTGGTGATGGGGTCCATTCCCACATCACTGGGACAGGACACCAAACCTGTCTTCATCAATCCTCTGCCTTTATCTCCACTTCCCCAACCTTAATCTAAGTCACTAACCTAGATCTAAGAAACATTTCCTGATGAAACAGATGAACTAGTTCCTTTTTACCAAAGCCTTGTGTCAGCAGTGGCTCGATACATCCATTAAAGGTATGTCTTGATATATCTTTAGCTCTGGAAATCAGTGACCTGCAAAAACAGGAAGTGTATCTAAAAGGTGTCACTCTGCCCATGCTCACAAAACCCTGCCAGGTTACTCCACTGGGTCCATAAAACCATATGGACAACACCAACATCATCTCTATGCAGGGTGGCCATTCCCTATTCACATTTCTGCTCTGGCAACTAAACAGTGACCACAGACACTGGATACACATGAGCCTCCAGTATTCCATGATCCTTTTGGCTCACTCCTTTATTAACTCAGTCACTATCTGACTTGAAAGTGGGTTTTGTGCAGCAGAGCATTCCTAATAAACACCCACATCTCATTCAAAACCACATTCAGTGTTGACGCTATTCTTGAATTCTGTGGTTAATCTGGACTCTCATTTCAATGCTTTCACAGCAGCTGAGAATCCATTCCCTTAAAGTGTAAAACCAGAAAGGATTAAATGAAATTGAAAAAACAGAGCCTCTTCTTTGAAGCAAACATGCATATGGTTTTAAATATTTCAGAATTCTAGCTGTACCTGTGAAACAGAAGCCTAAGCAGATCCCGAGCCTGGGTGCTAGTTAACTAGACTGGTACAAAAGCTTCAGTACACTTAAATTAGAAGACTTTTAGGGAAGCACATTCCTTTGAGTTGACATTGGCAATCAGATTAAGACACATGGCATCCGTGGGGCCATTATCCCAAACTCTGTTTGGGATGGTACAAGTGATCTGCAGAGAGCAGTTGCCCTTGAGATGAAGGGAGCAGTGAGGCAAAGTAGATGGATGTATAACCACCACAGGATTCTTGAGGGAAAAGCAGGCTCTGGCAGAGCTCCAGCAAGGGAGCAGTATCTTGCTCCGAAAATGCAGCAACCACCTTCTAGAGGAGGATGAAAGGAGGCTGCTTCCCTGCATAGAACTCCTTGCAATCTGCAAGTTGTGTCTCCAGTGCAACTTTACACCAATGTTTTATTATTCTCACTAGGGAGGAGCATGTTTCTGTAAATGCATTAGAAGTGTAAATATATTAATGCAATACTTTCTCCCAGTTAAATAATTTATAACCTCCCTTTATAACTGAAGCATGAAAGAATATGTGGCTTTCTACTAATATTTGAAATGGCAGTGGTTCAAGTAGTGCCACTTTAGGGAGTTGACAAGTTGTAGGTAAAACAGGAGTGTACAACCAGCAGCAGTCACGTTTTCCAGGATCCCCATATTAAGTTGTACCATTACATGTACCTGTGCCTATATCACACCAGTGAAAGCCAACATCTAAAACACATACTAAATTTTTAGTGCTTCCTCCTGAGTGTGAGATAGAGAAAAAAAGAATACAGATATTCCATAGTGCAATATTAAAAAAATTATTTTTTCCCCTCCAACTTTTGTGAGAACCTGAAGATCAGACATCTACAATAGTTCTCCCCAGACAGTAAAAATCATTTCCTGTCTCTTTTCCCATGAATTTTGCTGTATTTTGCACAACTTTGTGGGAAGTGTGCCACAATTTGTGGGACGCTTCAGTCCTCTCTGGGAGTTTGTGCACCTCTGCAGCCTGAAGACCTCTCTGAGATATGGATTTCATATGGTGTGATTTAAAAACAGAACTTCACATGAGGATAGAGAATGGCCTTGTTTAATCCAGATCACTGGGAACAACATATTGCTGCACACTCACAGAGGTTTGAAATCACCTGGACAATCAGGAGCCCCATTCATGAGCTACAAGAGAAAATTATGGCTCAAACAGGGAAAAAGCTTTAGGGGGAAAAAATCCACAACAAATACTACATATGCTATTAAGGAAAGGGTCAGTACTTTGACCTCACTTTTTTTTTCTGACTCTCACAAAAAAAATCAGCTACTCCTCATCTCCCATGTAGCTGATGACTAAATATTGTGACTTTTTGACTCCATGTGATTTCTAAACAGCACAGGAGGAAGAAGTGACTATTTCTACCAGAGATGACATTATAAGAAAATGTTTTAAAAACTCAAAGTAAAATAAAGGAAGGATAGGGAAGAGAGAAGTTATATGACAGCAGATAAACCCAAGTAAGTAGTATTGTGGACAAGGAGAGTACCTATTCTTTAGGCATTCGTGGGCGAGGACACTAATCAGTGCCAGTGGTTGGTGAACAGAAGAAAAAGGGAAAGGACAGTGACTGAACTGAAGAGACAGGGAATGATCCTCCAGGAACACTTTTCTTTTATCTCTGAATTTCACGGATCCAAGAGCGCTGTAGGTAAATATTTGCTTAGGTCAAATGTACCAATATCATTGTGTAAAACAGGACTTTTAGCTAAGTTTTGTCAAAATCTCAAAGGATATTTGGCTTCCTGGAATGATGCTAGCATTCAATTTTCAGAAATCAGAACTTTATCACCCCTTCAGTGCCTCTATTTCAGAGTATCATGAGAAAAGTAAAAAAGCCCAGTGCTTCCCAGTACATACCAAGGACTTTGCCAGTCATAAAAATGCCCACCTTTGGCACTGAAGTACAGTAGTTTTGTGATATACCTACACTCATTAACTTTATGGCAACAATTTGAACCTAAGAAGGAATCTGGTTATAAACAGATTTTAGTATCCTTTTGCCTCTTCACTTTTGGGCTGATTTCTCTTATTCCAAAGTGAGAAAAAAAAAGTGCTGCATGCTGCAGCATTTAAAGGAGAATGCTCTCCGTATAAAAGGGATGGATCTATCCTCTTTTTCAGGCACCATGTGATGAGAAAGCTGAAGCCCTCACGTCTGTCTGAGGGAGAGGATGTGATGAACTCTAAGCCTTGTTACTGTTCGCACACACAATTCTAACCACTGCCAGTGGACCATGCTGGAAATAAGTGATTTCTACAGATAGGTCAGAAATACAGTTCACAGACCTTCATACCATTTGCTTTACATAAGTCATTTGGCTCAAATTTCTCACCCTCCAAATAAGTCTGAGAACATGCAAAGTTCTATGATTCTTGTTTGATGAGCACCTTGGCAATGATGGCTCAACTAGTTTGGGGAAAGCACCCACTGTCTCAAGGAGTCACACATAGCCAACACTTCACATTCACCTCTGAGCTTGTTTCATTTGGGGTTTTTTGTTATTATTTTATTTTACTACTGCTTTGCAGAGTACTCTTACATTGCATGATTTTTTTTCTCCCCATCTAGAGCAAAAGCCACTGATCTGGTACTTAACAAGACAGACAGTTAATAATTCATGTGCTCACGTTAAACCAGGTAATGCCATAAAATGGTGGAACCTGCTTTTTGGTTAATTTTTAAATAGCTCTTCTGAATGCTGAGGGAACTGCAAGCACCTCAACAGTATGTAATATTAACACATAAAAAGCTACATTTATATAACATTTATGTGACAAATCAACAAAAGCACAAAAATTCAAGAGGCAAATGCTCTATCCATAGCTTGCTCACAGAGTTTTTGCTCCAGCACACACATACACAGAGGAACCAGAGAGAGATGTGAAGCCCACGAGGCACAGCAAAGTGAGGCAGGGCACAACTGGCTTTTCCTCTGTCTCCTCTTCACTTACACTGTACAGCCAGGCAATTGTAAGACAACAAATTTTGGTTCATTATTTTCTTTAAAAGAAAAAAAAGAAAAGCTCAGAACATTCCTTAGGGAACACCAGAAACATGGCTTTTGGTGCTGTGTGGACAGAAGTTTCTGTCCCAGAGAAACCCCATTATATCACCAGTGCTGCACAGAGTGGTGGAACAGTTCCTTGTGCACCACAGAGCCTTCAAATATACAGCTTCATAGAATCACAGAACGGTTGGGGTTGGAAAGGACGATCTCATTCCAACTCCCTGCCATGGGCAGAGACACCTTCCACTAGACCAGACTGCTACAAACTCCATCCAACCTGATCTTGGACACTTCCAGGGATGGGGCAGCCACAGCTTCTCTGAGCAACTTATGTCAGCATCTCACCACCCTTACAGTAAAAAAATGTCTTCCTAATATCTGATCTAAACCTACTCTCATTTTTAAGCCATTCCCACTTATCCTGTCACTCCAGGCCCTTATAAATAGTCTCTCTCCATCTTTCTTGCTGGCTCCATTCAGGCACTGGAAGTACAATGAGGTTACCCTGAAGCCTTCCCTTCTCCAGGCTGAACAATCCCAGTTCTCTCAACCTTTCCTTCTGGGAGAGGTCAGTTCCAACTAGCAAATATCATCTAGTCCCAAAGCAACCGACAATGGATGTGCTTCCTACAAACTGGATCATAATACTCCCCAGAAATTGAATCCAATAATCAGCGTTTGACTTGGATTTGTCTTTTTCATATATAAATGCAACTTTTCAGATGCTGCACACCTTCCCTGGGTCAATATGTTTATCTTATTTAAATAGAAAAATATTTGTTAATATCATTTTAAGATATATTTGAGATTCTTCTCCTGTACTTTGTGAGTCCTGTAAGCTGTGTTTTCAGTTCTTTGCTGTGTTTTAAGTGTGTATTCAATGTATTCTCAGCCCACACTATCACATATTCAGCTTCTGGAAGAGTCTTACAATCACAACTATTACAAAATATACAAAACAATAACAAAACATAGTAACAGCTATTGTATAAGTCATCAACTTTACTTAAGTTCCATGAAGCTGTAATTTAATATACATTCGTAGCAGTATTGATTGGTACATGTTAAACTTCCAGAGTGTGTAGGGTCTAGGAGGGGTTTATTTGGGATTTTTTTTTTCAGGGGAAGGGGATGTTGATGGTTATTTACTCTCTTGTTTGTTTGAATTTTGTTTAGGGTGGGTTTTTTTGGTTTTTTTTTTTGTTTGTTTGTTTGTTTTGGGTTTTTTGGTTTTTTGTTTTTTTTTTTTCAATAGATTAACTTACAGAACTGATTTGGAGTTTCCCATGGAAATACAATGGCAAGCATCTTTTGAAATTTATTTAAAAAAAAAAAACAAAACAACACAAACCAAGTAAATACACTCTATTCCTCTCATAATAACTCAGTCTACAAGCAAGCCCTGTTAAGCCCCGTAGAAATGCTTTACCAGAAACACAATGGTTGTAGTAGACTTCCAGGATGCCACAGCTCCTGAACTACAGCTATTTCTATCCAGACATCATCTCCAACCACTCAAAGGAACCAACATGCTGCTCATTGTCATTGCATTCCTCATATTAGGAAGTAGGACCTGGCAAAAGCCTCACCCAGGAGGACTTTCAAGGAAAACTTCAGTGTGTTGCCTCCATACACTCTGTAAGCAGGGATGGAGCTGCTGCTCCCCATTTTCATCAGAAAATACACACTCATCATGCAGAAACTGGGCCAAAATGGCTCCAGTGACTAAATATCCTTACTTGCTTGATTCCCTTCACTCAGAGAACCCAAACCACCACAACCCGATCTGCGACTGAGACCGACTCAAAACAGAGCTCAACTTGGAAAACGAAACCAGTTGTCACAGACCTTCGGAGCCCTCTTAATAACAACTGACAGCTTTCTCCCCAGTGGAAAAATTGCCATTTTCATATAATTACTTTCTATTTTTCAAATTCAAAAAAGATGCATATTTTAAAGGAGAAAACCTGCTTTAAGATGCCTACACAACCCTACCTATGAGGCGTCACTGTAATAAACTGTCATTCAAAGGACAGCAAATTTACATAGCCTGCTAATGCATGGTAATATATGTAATACAACTCAGCAAAAGGCTGAATGAGATGAAGTGATTTCCTCGGCTTGGGACCGCCCAGATGAGGGTGTTATTATCACACAAATTAGTATGACTTGAATGTCTCCCTTTAAACGTATTAGGATAACAATAAAGACAGTTCACCCTCATGTGACCTGCTTCTTCCATAACATTTAACACAGTCAAATTAAAAGTGCAAATCCATTACCACTGCAAATAAAAAATAATGTACCTCATAGTATTTTAGGACTCTTTTTTTGTTTAAAAAAAAAATAACACAAGTGATGGTTAAGTAACACGTCTGTTCAACTGGAAAGGAAAAGAGATCAAGTTCTTTGAACAGGTAAAAAATTAATTAGAAAAGTCTGAGTTATGTCAACTTGAAATAAAACTCAGCTAATTAAGAATTTGTGGTGTCCATATATCATCATTCACTTCATGCTGCAACAATTTGTCACTTTTCTGTGTTTATTAAAACTGCAATTTCTCATACACTTTGTAAATTAAATGGGAATATAGGGGAGGAGTTGAGTTCTCACTCTTTTTTGACAATGTGCATTAAAGATGACTAGTGTATTAAAACTCCTTTTGTATCCTTTCTATGCATTATCTGGTTTCAAGTATACATTATTCACAGCATTACATGCCTGAAGAGTTTGTGTTTTGTTCCAGTGATTGTCATGACTGTACTCCCAAAGTGGGAAGAAAGGGTTCAACCACTCTCTCCAACAGTAAAAAAAAGATAAAATCCTGCAGTTTACAGCAAACAAGTTTGAGGTTAACAAAATAATCTGTTCCTAGAGATCAACAAGAGGCCACTGTGCAGAGCCAGGTCCTTAACTTGGATGAATTCATCTTGCCTCAAACACAAGCTGAATTACATTCAATGTGGCCCAGGACAGGGAACAGTGTGGGACAAAACTGAGTGTATTGGGTACTAATTTAACTTATAAGAGTCACTTTTATCCCCAGACCACTGCTTGCCAGAGGTGAGAAACGGACACTATGATGCCCTGTTGCACTGTGTCTCAGGTAAGAAATAAAACCTTGGCACTTGGTGCTATGAAAGATGTCCTAACACCTTCTTCCAGAAGGACACGAGTGCTATTATGTCAAACCAAGTAATTACTGGAAAAATATGAGAGGGTTGCTAAGACTTCAGTTTTCTTGATATCAATGAACATTGTAAAAAGCTTCTCTTAGATTTGTTGCTTTGAAATGCTGAAATAATAACAAAGCATAAGTTAAACAACTTCTCTTCAACCAGTTCTTCTACCTACTAACATCATGTAACACTACTGATGTTAAAATGTATTTTTATTGGAAATTATACATGACAGATCCTGTAGAATATAGTAGATGAATGCACTGCTTTACCCTACCATGGTTTCCACTGCTTCCTTTCACACACACACGTCTCCATACACATATCCCTCCAACCTTCTTAGCCCTTAAAATGAACTTAAGAGGTTGGAATCCATCTGCTCTGATGCTACAAGTCCACACAGCTTGGTTCAGCTTTTACTCCTGAAATTAAACCTTAAGTGGAATGGAAACACCCTACTCAAAATACTGGCTTGGCTTTAAAACCCACAGACTGTCAACCCCAAATCAGAACTTTCCGAGACTAAAAGTAGCCCGGACTTTTTAACATAAAGTTACGTTGCTGCCCATGTCTGGCTTTATGTTCTCGACTTCACACATCTAGCAAAAGATTTTCAAAGTACAAAGGGCAGTCAAGTGCTCAACACCATTGATCTGCAGCAGAAATAGGCCACCCAACTAAACCTCCTGCATTTAAATATCCCTCGCCTAAACCTGAAAATGATGACTACTGTTCCCCCTTTCTCATCATAAGCTTCTTATCCCAAAGGAGAAACTTCAAAAGAGAAAGACCTTAAAACATTAAACAAACACAAACTGTTAGACTTGCTTTTTTTGTAGTAAGAAAAAAGGAAACTTAAGACAAAGCCAAGTATTTCACCAACCAAGGAAAATAGGATGGTGCTAAGCTGTAGGTCAGGATGTTAATGGTGTTAGAACAAGTCCTAGGGCTAAGGTTAATGATGGTATCTTCCATCATAATCCTAAATGTAAAATACTTGCTATTATTAGAATCTTTTATTCCTAATCCTGTTAAATTTCTACTCTCACAGTGACTTGGAGAGTCAGAGAAATAGCGCACAGGTCAAATGACTCCTCTGTGTTAGAATTTTTTAATTCAAATGGATGTTGTTCTTTTCTGTGAGTAAGTTAATTTTCATTTACTCAACTTGTTTCGCCTTTCCCTTTAATCAAAACTACAATATTTGCCAAGAATGGGAAGTCAATGGAAAAAACATGAGATTTTTCCGCTGTTACTACAGACTTGGGTGAGAAATCAGGGAATATTTGAGGGGCAGGATAAGGATGATAAGGACCACTCAATGTGCACTCACCACACTGAAGTCATAGAGCTCATGGACTGTGTTAATCTCTGGTTCAGACTCTCAGCATGCTGTAGTTTCTAGAAATACCTATAACATCTTCAACAAAAAAGGTTTCTGCAGAGCAACCTGCCATGCAATGCACTTCATTAAGACCAGAGTGATGAAAACTTCTGGGCACTACTGAATCCCCCCAGTCTCCCATTCCCAGCAGCTTTGTGGTGCTGGAGGTCAGCAGGGTTGTTTGTACCAGGACAGACATGGAATCAATGCCATATTATCAGTTTTCAGAACTTCTAACAGCTCACCCCAAGGGTGACCACAGGCAGGCAGGATCCAGGCCCCTCAGGTCACCATCCCAACTAGTCACATCCACGGCACCTAGTGAGTGATTGATCCTTCAAAGGCTGAACCGTATCCTCCATAACCACTGCTCTCACAACACAACCATCTTCAACAATGCTGCCAATGACAATCCCAAGGAAAATGTAGCTGTCATGAAACACTTGCCCATCTTCATCCCAGCACCAGAGACTCAGCTCCAGTGTAAATATGGCTATAAGTGACATTAAAGCATCACACAAATATCTCAGGACCAAACGTTTGGGAATGTTTAAATATATCCTTCCAAGCATTTAATCAAATGTTATATTTATGACTTCAAAAGTTATTTTATGTGTAGTTTAGTCAGTATTTTTACTTTGAAAGAATAAGCTTATGCTGCTTGTAGGTAATAGTTTCCTTTCCTAGATCTTGTCCAGAAGAAGCTGTGGCTGCCCAATCCCTGGAAGTGTCCAAGGACAGGTTATATGAGGCTTGGAACAACCTGGGCTAGTGGAAGGTGTCCCTGCCCACGGCAGGGTGTTGAACAAGGTGATCTTTAAGGTCCCTTCCGACCCAAACCACTCTATGATTTTACAATTCTATTCATTCAGTAATAATTCTCAACAAAACTTCCTTTATCTATATTTCTGATTTTATTTGTTACTCGAAAACATTTTCTTCTTATTTCCTTAACTGACATAAAACATTTAGAAGAAATCACAGACAACACACCAGAATCATCCCAGTGAAATCAGCAGCAGATGGGCAATTACGCCCCCAAACTCGGTTATTATATGACCAAATACCCATTTGCACAGACCTAATTTATGCCCACGTGGGTGGCACCCGTGTTCCTCGTGGGTTGTGGACACAGGTTCTGTGTGGATCTCCAGCCAGAGGCTTACAGGGCTCTCACAGCAGATGTGTTGGGAAGGTGAAGCCATAAACATCCTTATGTGAAGCCTTGATCTCTTATAAAAAGTCACAGAGGCAAATTGCAACCAAACTGCAATGATTCTTGCTGCCATTACAAAGTGTAAAATATTCTATTAAAAGGCTGCTACTTGCAACATAATGTATTTTAAAATTATCAAAGATGTTTGACTTTAAGAAAACCGGTTTGGAAAAATATGAAACCGCTTCGGTGATTTTAAAAGTAATATGCTATGCATTGCTATAGTCCAGAACCAAGATCAGTTCCAAATTAAAGCACCTATAAAACATCTGTAGTGCTCTGATAATTTTAAATCACTTTACACCGCTGAAGTCCAGATTCCCTATCACTTTCAAGCTGAAACACTTATGATAAATTTGAAGAGCTCTAATAATTTTAAATCATTGTGTATTGCACATGCTCAGAACCTTGATCACTTCCAAATTCAAGGGCATATAAAAATTTGAAGAGCTTCAATTATTTTAAATCACCATGTGCAGTGTATAGAGTGATTTAAAATTGTTGTAGTGCTTCACATTTTTTTAAGCACTTCAGTTTGGAAGCGAGTCAAGAAGCATTCCAGCCTCACAGCTCAAGACACACTGGGGCTAGTTTTAAAATGTAACACTACTAAGAACTGGAAACAAAAACCTTTTTTTTTTTTTTTTTTTGAAGTGGTGGTAAAGGCAGGGCAATTGAAATAATTAATGCATCCTTTAGGAAGAATTGGGACAAATATCAGGGGGGTTGCATCAGAAAGGGGCAAGACATTTTAAAAAAAAAGTTTGAAAAATTGCTTGAAAAATTAGATTAGGATTTTTCTCCAAGTTTCAGCAAGACTGTACAGAGTTAAACACTGAAAACTCCAGTTTCTTCATCCTCAAATATGATAACAACATCCTTTTAACCAATCAATTCCTCATGCTTCATACAAGATCCTCTGGCCTTGACCGTTGCTCTGAGGATTATTAATATCCAAATTTTTGGACTTTACTGCAATTCAGTGAGTCTTTCCCTATTTAGAATTCGCCTCCACGCAAGAACTGTTTGATGCTTCATTGCGAGAGACCTTGGGAACATGAAAACTAACCTCCAGCAGGTAACAATGTCTAAAACTGGTAAGAACCACCTTGTCTAAACTGGTAGAAACAAACTAGTACAGTGTAGAAATATATAAATCAGGTCCCAGTGTGGACAGCACTTCAGATCCCCAAGCCCAGCAGGACATTCCTGCTCCCCCGTGATGGACTGAGGCAGTGATGCTGAGGCCCCCCCGGCGCTCCCATCCTGAGCTCTTCCCAGCTATTTTTAACCATCCCACTTCTTTCTGAATCAAACTTGACTCCGTGGAGGGGAGGAGAGAGGTTGTTTGTTTAACTGTGCAGTCTCCTCTGCTGCCTGTGGGTCTGCTGCTCATGGAGCTGGCAGGGCAGTGCCCGGGAATCAGGGCGTTCTCCATAATTCTGCTTCAGTGGAAACATACTGTCCTGCAGTTAGCAGGAAACAGGGAAAGAGGGAAAAAGAGCCTGAAGGCGCTGGAATAATTAAGCGAATGCAGTGACAGCTGTGGCAGGTCCTGGGCAGGACTGGCTCCACTGAGCTGAATTAATGGCATCAACAGCCCTGCATCTCCATTAACATTTGATCATTAATTATTACCCTCTGACAGTAAGATCTGAAACCTTCTTATGAGTGGCCTGTTATTAATCTACCTTACCTGCCCTGAAAGTCAGGCAGCTCTCCCACCTAAACAGAGCAGCTCTGCTTTGTTTTCATCTCCTTTAAAAAGAAAATAGCAATTGCTTTCGGGGTTAGGTTAGTGAATAATGCCCACAGAACTACTTCTAAATTAATTAGGTGCATTCTTAAAGCATCAGCAACATTCCTGGCGTGTTCTCATGTTGACTTAAACATAATGGTTACCTCGTATATGTTCCTGGCTGCCTGCACTTCACATCCTCAGAGGGAAGAGTGCTGGTCTTGAGCTGCCTGTCATAACCAAATGAAGGGCTCAGAATGAGGGGTTTGAGTTGTTCTGCTTGTTGGGCTGTGAGGTGTTTTTTATAAAGCTCTGCACAGCTGAGAACATCAGCTTCCCAAGCTGCACAGTGACTGATTTATCAAACTAAACCCACAAATCTGCTGTCATCAGAAAGCCTATTGCAGAAGCTGAGCAAAACCTGCACCTTTGGTCCAAAAAGGCAAATAAGTGTAAAAACAACAACAAAAAATAACCTAGGCTTCTTTAAAAGTGGAAAACAATAGCGACACCCTAATTATATCACTGGATTTGCATTTAGCAACCTTTGCACAGCCATTTGGGTCTCTGTCTTGCTAAAGGGGAGTTATACAACATTAGGGGATTTTTTTTATTTTTTTTTTAACCAACATAACTTGCTAGTTCTATGAATACCAGTCAGGAAAAAGGAGAAGCAGAGGAATAAAGCAAATGCAACTGTCTCCTTGGTCTTGTAAATCAGAAATGAACATTTCCCAACCCAAGAGCACCAGGCTTGCTGCAGCACCACAGGGTCCGCAGACCTTCCCCCTTCGCCATTCACACTCCTCACCCCCCTGCCTTCCTTGGAGAAGGACTTCCAAGTGCTGAATTGAAACCAAATCAGATTAGTTTCCTGTTTGACCTTTTCTCAAAGCACAGGGCTGCAGAGGGTGCCCAGGTCAGGTCTCTTGCAGCACAGTGGCTTTTCTGATAAGAGAGGCAAATTGGACATGAGCAACAAGGACCTCGTGGATGATGGAGGGAGGAGGAGGGAGGGAAAGAGGAAGAGTGTACAGGTGGCCAAAAGCCACACAGCTTACTGCCCTCGTGTGCCTGAGCTGCCTGGCACAGACAGGAGCAGAAAGGGGGTAAACTGGAGGTTGAAAAAGGATTGGGTTATCCCCTGACATGTTGGAGCACAAACACCAGGGCATGGCAGGGAACCTGCAGCAGGACTAGGGAATAAGTCATCCTGCAAACATGTTTTCCTTGGGGTAATTTCTTTTGTAAGGCAGATTCATAGGGGAGAAAAAAATTATTAACAATTAAAAATATTCCTGACATTTTCCCCTATCCCCTCCATAAAAGAAAAAAAAAAATATGTCAAGAAAAAAGTTTTCAACTTATTAAGATACCATCTCCTGTTCAGAGGCAGAGCTGCTCAGACTGTCTCCGAGCTAACATAATGGGATATGTATTTTCAAAGGGGGCTGTGTTTCAGACCAGATGGTTTCTGTCTTCTCGTAGAGAAACAGAGACTACACAGTCGCAGCAGTGTTCGGCACCGAGGCAGTGGCACCCACATTTTGGGGACAGACAAAAGGATGATTCGTGAGAATCTCAGCGTAACTTAGAAAAGACTTGTTTCAATCCTCCAGTGTCGCAGTTTGCTGTGAAACTGGGTATCTTGTATCACCACTGGTGATCACGCAAGCCTTTTTCTGGTTTCACAAATACACCTATTAAAAGAATAGTGCGACAGTTTGCCCAGATTAGCCAGATAATGAGCAGAGACTCTGCCACAGTACTGAATTTTCAGGAATTGCCAGTATTTCATTACTAAACAGTATCCTTCAATAAAGAATTTCAAAGGGTTTAAAATAGTTAACACAGTTGCTTCTTTTTACAGCCAGGGAAACAGGTACCTGAAAAATAAGGGCTTGATTCTTCTTTACTACAAATATCTCACCCTAGATATTTTGCAAGCTAGTTTTCCGAAAGGATTAATTCCTCTCTGCTCTTGGCTTCTGCTGGAAATGTGTCATGTACAGAATTGCATATTTTGAAGCTGCTGTGAACATACCTCACTTAGCTTATATTAATATAGAATAATACATACCTATTTTACCCGAGAGTCCCTCATTTAAGCAAGAGTGCTCCACTCCCACGAAAGTAAGTGGATGAGTTAGTTCCAAAGCAAGAAACAGTAATAAGGAGACAAAAGTCTCAGTTACCACATGCATGAAAAGTCAGTGATTTTGCACTGACCTCTCACTTCCAAAGGTGAGGCTGGAATGGATTTCTGTAACCCTACAGGGAGTTTCACTGCTTGCAAACCTTACAGGTATTTGGGAGGTTATTAAAGAAAACACCCACACCACAAGATGAGAGGTTTCACAGAAAACTTGGGATAATTAAAATCACAAGTCCATTTTGCCCTCTGACTTTCTAGTAAAGTGTTTTAATGAAGGGAGGACTATTTCACTCATAAAAAACAACCTACATGTGCAGTTATTTTACATATTTATATAGAGCTCAAAGTATTTTAACAGTTTGACTTTTCCATTACCACTCAAAACCACTTCTTTTTTCATATTCTTTGTATAGTAAAAATTATAGATTAAGCATTTTCTAATTTGAGTGAACAGATGCATTCTTTGAAAAACAGGTCAAATATCCAGCCCTTCCAAAACACGCTAATGTCACGAAAGCATCACAGAGAGCATCTTAGAATGAAATACATTAACAAATGCAAACAAATTTAGATTTAGAAATATGCTTAACTAGTCTGAAACAACCTGATTAGCTTGAGGTCCAGTGCTCATTTTCCACAGACACTGACAACATTCATTTTTATTACTCTCTTCCAGAATAAATTTGTGTCCCAGTGTTACCCATGTTGATGGGGATATAGCATGTGAGACACACACCTTAATCAAACAAAATGCTTATCATCCCTCCCACACACTGTGCATAACCTAAGCAAGCTGAAATAAAACAGAAACAATCCTCACACCACCTAGAACCTGGGCAATAAAACAAGTTTGAGAACTTGGTTCTCAAGAAAAACCTGACTTGGTCAGGTCAACTTCATAAGGAGTTCTCCAGAAAATTTGACTGTGCAACTTTACTCAGAGCAGGGTTCAGATGACATGCTCAACTCCACATGCACGTGGCCAAATTTTCACAAATATTCTGTAGATTATCTATTACCCCAGCAAATCCTTCCTTTTCAGCTGTTCTTGATCCATAATGCTGCAAGTGTAACTAATGCCACATATGAACTTGATGTACTCAATTGTTATAAATACCAGAGATTTACCAAAGCAATCAGAATATTATTTGCATTGGGATTCTTCTACTGCCTTTACAAAGAGTTGTTCTATGTTGTTTTGGATTGGCATTAAAACAAAAGGATCAGGTTAACCTCTAATTGCACTGAAGTTAGAGATCTGAAGTTCATGCAGGGAAAAAAAACAATGAATAGCTTGAACCCATTTCAAATATCTGCTGTATTTAGAGGGAATTGGGTATTTCCTCAAAGTAAGCAAATTGAACAGTAAGTCCCTAACCAAACCAGTAACTTCCCATTTATTTCTCTAGAACATGATACTTCCCAAATAGCTTGAAGAGTAGCAATATGCAATTTTAAAATCTTAACTGTAAGCAGAGTAGGGGGAAAAAAGAGGTAGCTTCACAGGTTCTCCAGCACGGAATGCCTTCAAACACATTCTTGTTTCTAAAGACCATTTGATTGCTTTAAAAAAAAAAAAAATCTTAATCATGTTAAGGATTTGGCAAAAAAAACAGACAGATGGAAGGTAGGTCTCCAGTTTCCATTTGCTACTGGATAAATATAGGAGAGTTTTTATATAGTTCATATATAACAGGCAACATCCCCTCCCTTTGGATCACCTGTGAAAGCAAGTGGGCAGCACCTGAGGGTCAGGTCCTGCTCTGAGATTCCTCAGAACAACAAGAATGAAATTCTGGCCTCAGTAAAATCTGGATCAGTTATGAAAGGATGTCAGATTCTAGACTTTTCTCTCTCCTTTTTTTTTTTTTTTTCCATGCCTGCTGCTTAATTTTTGGAGCTATAACTGCTCTACAAAATCACCATGATGTTCATCAACAAGAGTGTGTTTTATTCAAGAGGCCCAGATAGCTGTTTTCTGGGATAATCCACATCCCATGTTGTGGGAATGTGCCAGCCAGCAAGAAGCCAAGCTTTAAACCAAGTTTTAGTCATAAAAGAATAACTTGGTCCTTAACAATAAACCATCAAGAACACATTTTTCATATACCATGCATTGTGCCAGCCAATAGTCCTCTTGTCACTTTGATGCCAACCAAATGAAACACAAATTAAACAAACCAAATTTCCTCTGCCATTGAAAGCAAACAACTACAACAAGTTCTGGTCACTGTGCTGTGTGTGCTGAACAGTACTGTGGGAGAAGAGCAGGGCACAGGGTAACACAGACTTGGGTTTGCACTAATCCATTGCTCTGCTGGCTTACACACTCCTCTAGTCCACTTGGTCCTAAGGCCTTGTAGGACCACCTAGGAAGACATCTGCAAGGACAGAGAACAGGATGAACCATGTTGCCTCGAGCCTTACCTAGGTAGAAAACATTCCCTGAAAACTGGAGGGTGGGTGTTAACTACCCTGTACTCACTGACTCATGATTGTGCATTAGGACAATAAAATTTAAACCAGAAGTTGCCAAAATCTGACAAACTTCAGTGCATATGCAGAAAACAAGATCACATTTCCTTGACTTTAGCTGGTAACTTCAGTAGAAAACTCGTGGACCAAGTATTTCCCAATCGCTAAACTGCTGCGCACTGCCCTGATTCATTCCCTGACCTGACTTGGTTTTGAACTGCTGATCCACAGCCAAAGGTCCACCTTCCCTAATCAGTGGAGTCTCCTGAATCAGTAAGATGGCTGTGCATTATCAAACACCACATTTCCACCAGCTACATTCCTGAAACCCATGGCTGTTTTTAGCCCTTAACCACCTATGCTCACTACAGCCTGTATGTTAAGCTTCCAAGTGTCAGCATATTACTTAATTTTTCTTGACAAAGAAGCTTTCAGAAACAGGCCAAATCCATCTGTGCACTATTAGTGCAAGTGCAATTACAGCAGGAACCACCTCTGTCCCCCTTCCTCCCAACGATCAGATTAGTAGAACTGCAGAGACTGTCAAGATCCACTTTGTAACCATCTAATTTTCCACAGCTTTTCTTAGTCAGATGCTGGTAGCTGGCAAACAGCAGGTAGTAACTCCAGAAAAACACATCCCAGGGATTTCTGAAAACTCTCATATTACATACAAGACAATAAAACTGCATCCCGAATCTCAAGCCACCCAAAGTGACCAGTTATCATATCAATGGGCAGCAATGTTGCACAACTCCATTTGCAATTCTCACGTCACTGTGCATTAATTCCTAACTTTCTACTGCTTTGTCAAGCTTTCCCTTCATTTATTATTTAATAAACTGCTTATAGGAGCTCTAATTGTAAACATTTGTTAAAGATATCAAACCTAGAAATGTGCTAGAATGTTTCCCACCTCAAGCTTTAATGAGTTTACAATACCTTCAGCCCATATGCTTCAAAAACGTTATCCTCAATTATGTAACAGGAGGTGCACTGCTGATATCTGTTAACAGCTAGAACAGCTGTGGTTTTCTGCTTTTTTGCACTGCTCAGGAGAAGCAGCAAGTTCAGCTTCCTTTTTTTTTAATTTGGTTGCAAAACCTCTGGGCCGAACAGGTGTGTGCAATCACGAACCACAGCGATGAGCCCAAACTGCTGCTTTTCTAAAAATTCCACCAGTCAGTGACACACGCTGGTCAAGGTTGCACAACCTTGTTTTCCACAGGCTGTTTCTGATGATTCATTGCCCTCGTGGAGGTGAGTTTCAATTATCGTTAATACACGCTTTTTTTTTTTCTGGTGCTGTACTAAGCACTTCCTCATTTTCATTTCTTCTTCTGCACCCTCCCCAGCTCTCCTAAATTGGGTGAGCCTCCTTGTTAATCGAGAAACTTACCGTGAATGTTCAAGAAAAAGCTCTCCATGTATACCCAAAGTATAACAGCAGAAAATTCCCAATACAACTTTGATCCTCATTCGTCTCCGTGAAAGTGCTCTTTGTTCCTTCCTCTCTCATGAACAATTAGCAGCTAAACGCTTTGTGACACTGTGGGGTTGTCTTGCAAGGGACACTTGTCCAGAGCTACCGAAATAATTTCATATATACTTGAGCTTATACATCTACTGGAATTAAAAAAAAAAAAAAAAGAAAAAGAACCTGACATGAACTTGACTGTCTCACAGTTCCTGCAATTCCCCATTCCCTAATTTTCATGTCATTTGAGGTCTTCTCACTTCATCTTAAGAAAGGAAGAGTTGTGAAAAAAGCACCAAGAAAAGCTTAAATTTCCAGAGACAAATCTTACTACTTTCATTGTCAATGTAACCCCTGTTTCCTTTCTGTAGGTCTCCATCTCCACCTAAGTGTCAGCACACTACTGTAAATAAGAGGAAATGTGTGGAAAAAACTGGGTCTTCAGGAGGTCAGACAACACCAAGAGCTGCAATTGTGAAAGCTGACATCAGACAGATCTCACTTTTATGTCTTCACCAATTCTGTCTGCAAATAAATCAGACACTCTGTTTTATAAAAGGTAATAGCAGCTGCTTCCAACTGGAGAGACAGGAGTGGGTGCCTCGAGTGCTGCTGTCTCTGCTCAACGTGCACAAAGGACCTCGTGCTGCTTCCTAGAAATATTTAAAGAAAGCATCACTTGGAGCAGAATTAGATTTTCCTTCCTCACAGGAGCTGTGCTTTTATATGCTTTTCCAAAGCTGTGTGTTTACAGGCACGTCCTTCCCTGTGGAGTAGCTACACCAGACAGAGGAAAGGCCTTCAGAAGGAAGGGTTTGAACCTCCTTCCACTCCTCCATCTGCTTCCCTTCACCCCACTCATGGTTTCCGAGAAGTCCTCGCCTGGCTGACATGACAGAGGGAGGCAGGGGAAGCTCTGCTTCGTGTTGTCTGCTGTGCTTGAGCAATTCTGGAGTTCTCGGAAGCACTCAGAGTTTATCAACACACACTTCGTATCTAAGGAGTTTAAGGCCTATTCAGAGGTTAGGAGGCAGCAGGACACAGAACCTAAGGGTCTGAGTTTGGGATTTCTAGGGCTAAATCCCAGATAGACACTCAAGATCAGGTGTTTTTCTAGAGCCAAAACCAATGAAATCTCAAAACATCCACCTGGCAGGTACTGTATTTTCAGGTATCTAGTTACCTGCAAAGACCTAAGCTTGTTGTTTCATAGAAGACCTCAGAAAGCTGGTGCTGAAGGGCTCTCTGAACACTGTACCCCAGGTCAGACACCTCAGTAAGGAACATATTTCCAACAACTCTCCCAGTGCAGCACAGAAGGCTTTGCATACCTTCTCTTCCAAACCACTGTGGACGTTTTGCAAGTCACATGTGCTGACCCTCTGCAGAAAAACAAGGTCATTACAAAGCAGTCAACCCAAAATACGAGACCATGAGTTTTATTTCAAGGGAAGTTGGATGGCAGAGTTCAGGACATCTAGAAAGAAGGAACAGAAACTTTTTTTTCTCTGAACTTTTCCTTTGGAGCCTCATGACTTGAGATTTTGCAAGCACTTAAGGAAATATACGTGCACATCAAGAACCTGTGATTCACTAGCCTGCAGACCGTAAATTTAAGTCCTGAATCACAGAATCTACAACTGCACAGTCATTCCTCTACCAACTTGTAGTCAAATAGCCAAGAGAAAAATCTATAAAGAAAACAGCTAGAGAAACAACCATCAAGGTGTGTCAGTCTCATCTTTTTGACAAAGAGGGATATAAAATTCCTGATTCATCATGTTTAATTCTGATTTTAAACACTGGTCACTGCAACTTGCTATGTAACAGCAGAAGCAAAAGTAAATCTTATTGCTCAAAATGATGGTGGGAGTATCGTTCATCTGTGGAAGACACTGCAGCCAGACAACTAGTCCATATTTAATACTTTTCATGCACTGCTCTAATATTTAAAGGATGTTTTAACAGATGGCAGTCTCTGTCCATGAGTATAAAATAGAACACTCATCACCATCATCTTCAAAAGTTATTAGAAGCTCCCCTAGGTGGATATTGTATGCATAGAATGCATACAACAGGATCACAGAACCACAGAATGGCTTGGGTTGGATTAGACCTTAAAGTCCATCTCATTTCATGCCCCTGCCATGGGCAGGGACACCTTCCACCAGCCCAGGTTGCTCCAAGCCCCGTCCAACCTGCCCTTGGACACTCCCAGGTCAACCACAGCTTCTCTGGGCAACCTGTGACAGGGCTCGCCCACCCTCACAGGGACGAATTTCTTCCTAGAATCATTACTGGTGTAGCTTTACCAGCACAATTTATTATAGGAGACCTCAAGAGCATCTGTCAGTCAGCACCTGCAGTGTTATTCATGTCATCCACCATCACTTTTCCCTCACATGAAGGCTGTTCATTTTAAATAGGTGTATTAGACAAAACATAACTCAGAGCACTTTACTAATGCAGGAACATGAGCTTTCAGCCTAGGAAAGACACAAAGCTTCCCTAGGCAGTAAAACACATACTGGAGAAAGATGACATGCATGATGTAGACAGATTATCTTAAATATCAGGTGTAAAATTACTTCTTACACTGTGCTCCAGCAGCCATAGAATGACTTAAAGTCTGGTCCCTTATTAAGTACCCTAAATCCCACTCTACAGTTAACAGACCAGCTGCACGATACACCATTAGCTCAAGAATTAAAAAATAAAAATATATAATAAATTGCCTAGAGTACCAGTATTAACAATTGTTTTCTCTCTCACATCTACCTCCACTCTCAAAAAAAAGGCAGAAAAACAGACACACAAAAAAAACAAACAAAAAAAAAAAAGCACCAAACTGCTCCATAGGGTCAGAGAGCAAGGGCTTCAATTCATTAGAGAAGACAGTTCACTTCACTTTACATCACCTTGAGGCTAAAATTCAGGATGTACCTTTTCACATCCCACCAGGGCAAGCTTTAGTTCTGTTTCACCTCAGAAGGCACAAACACTATTGATTTTTAGTTCTCTTCTTTATTCTGTGTCAGCACCATCATATGCATTACTGTATAATATCATAATTGCCCCAATGTGTTGATATTTTGAACCGTTGTGGAAAATGCAAGGAGACAACAAGGAAGTTTAGCAGTCAAAGAAATCAGGCTTGTCTGGGGGGAGGTGGGCTGCCAGGCCAGGTTTTTGGAAACAGGCAGGAAAAAAGGACCTCAACCAATTTGTGGATGTCTGGATCACAGCAGAAGCACCAGGTTAACAACTGTCCATGTTGAATTCAGGCAGGTTAGGAATTTTTTTATTGCATGTTATTATTTATGTGCCACAGAGCCTAACAGTGAAAAACAGATTTCTACAAGGGAAAGGAGAAGGAAAAAAGTTACTAGGATTCTTTTCTTCAGATTTAAACGAGAAGAGTTTTTTTCTTTCCTCTTTAGCGATTCTACTGGAATAGCCACTGTCAGTAAGGTATATTTGCACACAATTTTTTTTATAGAGAAAAAGTACTTTGAGTCAATTTGGCTACATCTGTAGTGATGTGTGTTTGTACTGGTGGTTAAATTCTTTGATTACTTCTCATTAGGGATCAGGGAGTAGTGATTTGGTATTTCAAACACTTCAAGATCAGGCCAAAATCAGATTTATGTCAGTCCAATGTAGGGTTTGTAATTTAATTTAAGGCCATGGTTACAACTCACAAAAGTGGAGGTGTGATCAGATTGCATATTGGACACTGAATTGTGGAAATGAAGCTCACAGTTTAAATTCAGCTCAGCTCGAGGAAAGAAAGGATGTTACTGTATTTACCGACTTCATCTTTTGGTGGAGAAATAGGAGCTATATATGCATTTAGGACTTCAGATTCTGGTAGCTACATATGCTTCTAAAATATTTTTAAATACATTTTACTACATTTCACTACATTTCATCTGGTACTAAACTGGATATGTCATAATAGAGGTCATCAGCTTCTGCCTGAGCCCTGCTGCTTCATGCAACTTTAGATACA
This sequence comes from Formicarius rufipectus, assembly GCA_013399695.1. Lineage (NCBI taxonomy): Eukaryota > Metazoa > Chordata > Aves > Passeriformes > Formicariidae > Formicarius > Formicarius rufipectus. The sequence continues at coordinate 771,278 of VXAU01001803.1, forward strand.
ACACTGAGTATTAGCTCAGCCATAAACCCTCCCATTTTTCATAGGGATTCAGATAAGACCCTCATTTAGCTTCATGTTTTTACCACGACTTTAAACTCCATCCTGTCAGAGGAATATCTGAATTTTTTGCTAATGTATACAAATAGCACATTTCTAGTCAGAGGAAAAAAAATGTTAGAAAATAGTATAGTTTTAATTTTTATCTCACACACTATAGAAGCAATGGGACAGTGAAAGTTTCTAGGCCCCAAAGTGTTCTTTTTTATCTGTTTGTCAGTAATCAGCAGTATCATAGAGAGATAAGAACTGTTCTGAACTGCAGCCCCTCCTCTCTGCGTGGAAAAAGTGATTCTTCTCTAAATGACACTGAAAAAGTCCTATTTTATAGCAGGCACACATATATATATATATATATGTGTGTGTGTGTATTTAAAATAAATCATCAATTTTCATTCAGTAATGTGTCAGAAGTGTTAAAAAATTCTGCTAAAGATTTAAGTGCTATGAAAAAGAATTACCAGAAATACCACTAAGTATATAAAATAAAATTTTAAAAGTAAAAATTTCACCATTTCCATAAAAATGTAAGTCCTCCATAGCAAGACAGTTATACAGGCACTAATGTCAGGTGAGCAGATCATCCAGAAGTCAATTAGATGTTAGAGAGCCAAGATCTCCTAAAAAACCCCCATGAAGTGCAAGGTAGCAGCATTTTTTTCCCAAGTCACTCTGGGTTTGGCTGTTAAACCCTGTATGGAGGTCTTGGTTCAAGGCTCATCTTAATGAGTGATAAGCCCCATCTCTGGCAAGAACATCATTTTTATTTAGACTTCAGTGCCCTCCAAAATCAAGGAGGAAAACTCTGAATTCAGAGTTTCATAGAGTTATCCTCTGTGGTGGGTCTCTTAGAGCCTTCTCATCAAATCATTAGGTTTGGGAAAGACCCCCAAAGCTGAGTCCAACCAACATCCCAGTGCTCAGTAGAATCTCTTGTTTTATAACACCTCACCTGCTGCAATATTCACTATCCCCTGTGCTTGCAGTAAAATAGTGTAAATCTAACAGCTCATGGGCTGCTACTCTCAGTTAACAAGTTATATTTAGCTCCGGCTCAACACTCCTGGTTTTGATATAGTCTCTACTCCAGATTCAAAGGTAATGGGTTCTTCTATTAAAATTTTATCAGACATCTACAAATGCAGCAGTTGCTATAGACTGCATTGCACAAAGGGAAGAAAGAGGTAGAGACTGATAAATCTTAAAGAGTTTATTATTAATACAGGGAGAATTTCCTTTGTTTGCTGTGACGTGTTTTATTGGTGTGCTCACCATGGTTCAATTTAGATTAAAAAGTAGGAAGATTATTGTTTCCCCAGTGACAAGCACCATAAATAAACCCAAGCAAAGAAATTCTTGTATTTATATCCCAGAGAGATATGGCAAACCACCTACAAATACCCAGACTGAGGGGTAAATCAGAGTACCTGCAGGTCCACAGGCAGCCAGCCTATATTTCACTGCCCTTGACAAACACAACCCAGGTTTGCTGGGTTTTGATCCACTGCAGTGCTAGCACTGCACTGTGTCAGGTTACACTGGGTCACATCTCATCTGTGATGTGACATAACGTGACATAACTCAATGTGATGGGATGCACAGAGCAGGCAGGTGCCCACAGGAAGCATATACTCCATGACTGTGAGCGAGTTGTTCGGCACAGCAGGTACTGCGCTCCGAGCCACCCTGCACATCCACTGATGGAGATAATTGGTACACAAAACAATGCTCTGCAATATGCTCATTCCAGCTTGGTTGCTTCCTGTAAAACATACTACTTAAAAAAAAAAAAAAATAGTTTATGGGGGCTGTTGGATGAGATTATTCCACGTTTAGGAGTTGCTGTGTTATAAAGAGGGAAATTGCCTGCAATGATAAGTTGCATCTTCGTTTGGGATGCAGTGTTCAAATATTGGTATGTAAAGGGGTGGAATGGACATAAGCTAAGTAGACTTAGTGTTTTATTTTCATGAATAAGCCTTTCTATAATGTTTTCACAGGCTGAACACCACATTTGTAATGAAAATAGTATTCTTTTCAACCCTGAGAAGGCTTCCAGCCCACTAAGTGGTGATAGTTACCTCTTTATGATAAGCAGGAACAAGCTACATTACAATACATTACCAAGCAACAACAACAAAAAAAGTACCCAAAAAACCTGCCATGAAACAGCAAACTTACTTTGCATGCTTCTGCAAACTGACATATTATGACTTATCATAGGAACATCAACATTGCTGTTTCTGATTGTTAATTGGCAAAAAATTCTACAGCACATTTCAACAGTGGTGTTGTTTGATTTAGTTTGTAATTACCATAAAGAGCCTCTTGGATTAACATAACTCATGGTTCTTTGATGAAGGTCTGCTAATCTCCTTCTCCTTCTTAATCTATGCATCGAGAAGCATCCTGTCTTCCCAACACAGGCAATATTAAGTCAAAAAATAGTAGAAATCCCTGTCCGTTGCTCAATTTACAGGCAGTTTCTAATAAGTTTATTTTTAATTAATTCATTTTACTTTTTTGAAAGTGCCAAGAAAAAGAACAGTGCAGAAAGCTAGACCATGTTAGATATTTTTAGGTATCATATGAGCAGCATTTAAAAAGACAAAAAAAAAAAAATCTCTCCCCTGGCCACACTACCACAATTACCACAAGACTATTTGCTTATGTAACTCTCCAAGTACAATACACAGAAGATATTGAGAGTGCTCACTGATCCCCTCCAAATCTCATATCCCTCTGTGAACAAAGGACTCAGGCTAAACACACTGGTCTGTCAAGGCACCAAAAGGCCCCTCTCTCCTCCGCCCGTGCACCAGATCCCTGCTGCCTTTGTAGATACGGTGTTGTGCTTTGGTATTTAATTGCAGGAAAATGCTCCTGAGTGTGGACTAAGAGATGTGTAACAGAGGTATGAACCCCAGCACCTCGCAGACGTGATCAAACACATTGTCCCTGCCCCTGCTCATGGCAGAGTGTTGGAACTGAGTGATTTCTAAGGCCCCTTCCAATCCCAGCCATTCTGTGATTGTCAGCAAGCTACAGGTGCGTGTAAGGAAAGGCAGGAGAAGCAGCTGTGTGACTGCAAGGGGAAAGGGTGATAACAGCCCTGCTCAGGAAGCATTCAGCCCAAGGTGCCCTTGTTTTATATTTAGGTATTCCTTGCCTATAGTTTTAAAAGCATGTGTGCAAAATGAGCAGCTTTATTTTGCCCTTACAGGAGAGATGTTCCCAGCCAACCGAAGGGGGATGATGTACTGTAGACTGACAAGGGCTGCTAGGCTCGATCACCGCAAGTGTTTCAAACTGTGGGAGAGCTAAACACAGAGTGAGAACGGTTTATTTTTAAAAAGCCTGGCAAGCCATGCTCCCCATATAGCTCACTTCCTCCCAGAAACTTTCCCTAAAATATTTTTGTTTGATATTTTGATCCAAGTCCTTATCAGATCCAAATCCGAGGCTCCTGACATCTGCTCCCATCTTTGCAGGAGAAGCTGGAGCCCTCAAAACAGGTAACTGCTGCCTCTGCACCCCCACTGCAAACAAGCTCAGGGTAGTGACAGTGGTCTGTTCTCAACTGTCAGCATTTACCAGCTACTACCCACTTCCCAGCTACAGCCTTGCCATATGCTCAGAGTGGAGTGGCCCTTGATGATGTGTTGCAACGAGGATGATCCTGTTTAAAGGTTTGTATGCAATACAAAAATAGATATCAACATTATTGGCAGTGGCAGCAACACATATAATCATATGCCTGAAACCTCCTCTTACTAATAGACACCCATTTCAGTCACTTTTTGTCTAGCCAATTTTAACTGTTTGAGCTGGCAATGCTATGCCAGGTATCTGTTTGAGAGACAGATGCTTTGGAGACACTTCAGCTTAGAAAAGTTGAGGCATTTCTTTGATGAGGGCTGGGGAGAGGAAATGCATTGCCTTGCCCAGAATAAAAGCAAGGCTTTTTCTTGCCAACTATCCTACCACTATTCCAAGCAGGAACTCGAGATTCAGTGGAAGCAGGAGTAAAGCTCTTGTCCAGTGTCAACCATTTGACTTCATCCAGGTTGTTCTTATTTATCTAACAGGCTATGCTCATTTACATCTCAAGTTTGACTCATTTTAATTTTTTTTTAATCTTCAAAAAGTTGAAATTTATTTTCTCACAAGCCAAACCTATCCTTTCTTAAGGTTTTCTAAATCCATCTGCACATCATGGGAGAGTTTTGTGCTGAGCTTAGGGCTACAGGAGTAAAAGAATTTATCACCTGCAAATACTGATCCCATTTTCAGGACTTGGTGCCCAGAGCAAACCCAAACTTTCAGGGCTTTTCAGCCAGAAATTAAACTAAAGGAGAGGTGGGGGAAATAGGAGGAGAGGGAAACTAAGACTGCTAAAATAGAAGGGAGAAGAATATCTTATGAAGACGAGGTGAAATGCTGTGTAACAAGAAGGATGGAGCAGACTCTGGGTAGAGCTTTCCCAGAGACAGGAACCTCTCCAATACAAATGCAACAGCAACCAAGCTACAGGTAAAAACCATCCTGGAAAGGGAAGCGTGATGTGCTTTGGTTTTAAACTCCCATAGAAAACAGCCTGTCCACAGAAGAGCCCACATGAAAAAGCTCAGAGTGTCAATGTTTGGCTTCTCAAACCACAGACTTTTTGTTTCTCTGTCCTTTTCACAGAGACATCTGTCTTGCTCTAACCCCTGCCTCCCTCACATCACACTTCCAAACATTTACCCCATTGAGTATGGTCAAGTACGTGATCAAACCATATCATAATGTATACACACGAGAAGGCCACTACATATGTAAACAATTAAGGTCACATAGGCATTTTCTGAATCTGAGGCTCTGTAAGATTTTGTGCTGTACAAACACGAGACACACACACAGAAGTCTCCTCCCAGGATGGGGTGTATTTGGAAAAAGCATCCTACACTGAGACAAAGTCTCAATGGAGTCTGTGGGAGCTGCAGGGTGCTCAGCACTTTTGAAAAGTAGAACATTTATATTTAGACTCTTAAATGAACTTTGTAACCTAAATTTAGGCTCCTATTTCTGACACCAAATAAGAAAAAAAATAGAAAAAATCCATATGAGCCTCCAAATTTAGAGCTGTGTACCTCAATATAGTCACGTCGGAGTGAAATGTAAGCCTTGCACTTCGGCCCACATTCCTATCAAGTTGATTTCCAAAAGGGGAAGTGATCAAGCACATAAGATTTTAAAAGGAAAATAATGATCCAGACTTGATTGTGTGAATTCTTTGCATCCTGCTTTATTGTTAGCTGCAAATCAATTACAGCCCTCTTACACAACAGCAACTCCATCAGCTATAACAAAAACAAGGTTCAGCTAAAATTCCAACTCAACATCAGCTGCTAAATCATATTTTTAAAGGGAAGAGTGGCATATAAAAGTTTTAGTCCCAACAAAGTCAACGGGGCTAAGGCTCCTAAATCCATGCTGAAGTATTACACACCTATCAATTTTGACTCGTATAAAATATCACTGTGCAAATATTTTCCATTTGCAGGAATCACCTGCTCCTGAGAGCTTCTCAGGGAATTTTTCTTCACATGTAATACAATCTAAGCATATGTGTTGCATTAAGTTGGGTTATATCAGGTCATGCCACCTGACACAGTATATCCCAACATAATCTAATGCAATGTAAATCACCCATTACTACAAACCTAAGGAAAAAAAAAAAAAAAAAAAACAAAAAAAAAAAAAAA
>VXAU01001803.1:777101-789896 GCA_013399695.1 Formicarius rufipectus
ACAAAAAAAGAAAAAGGCAGGAAAAATGCAACTTTTCTCCCACCTCACAGGCAGCTTCATCAGATAAAGTGTTTATATTTTCATATAGGGCCAGGTGAACATCTGTGCTGTGGTGTTCTTTCAGGACAACTGAGTACATTTACATTTCTGTGGTGGCCATAGTCACAGTCCCAGCTTGTTGATCACTAGTGGTGAATGGAAGTTTTATGACTTAGTTTTAGAGAATATTTTATATATTTTTAGACAATATACACTACAACAAAAGTCAAAATGTTTTGTGGCAGAGCCATAAAATTCAGTGCAGGTCCAAATCTCGCTGTAAACCAACTTGGAGAAGCAGCGGAACAGGTGGGAGAGCAGGCAAAGGGCATCAGCTGTCCCAGGAGGTGAACCCAAGCCATGGTGCAAATCCATTCCCAGAGAGGCCAGATTTTGAGTTTCCCTTCCTCTGTTTAGTAATTCTGCAGCACTTCAACTCTAAGTGAGGATGATCAGCCTCTTTTACCCTTCCCTTTGCTACTCCCTGGATAAAACTGGGCAGGCACGAGGAGGGACATCCTCCGCTGTGGTTCTCTCCTGCAGGAGACTCACTCCCATCATTTGGGAGTCCACTCAAGTTTTATATATCCCATTCACTGCACAACATTTATCTACAGTCCTTTGAGCTGGCAAAATTATTCTTGGGGTTTTAAAACAGGCACTGAAAATCAGAAGTTCTTCCATAAATATTAAACGATAACACTCATTATGACAAAGGCATCTGCTGAAGGCGATTATTTGTCTGAACAGCCCACACTGCGTAGGTAGAACATGGGTTATGTTAAGAGCCTGTTGTAGGATGCAGTCTTGTATCATTTTATAAAGTATGAATTTTACATCCAAAGGCTAAAGCTCAGTATCATGAATTACAACCATAGCAAGTTATTGCTGATTTTTTTTTTCAATTTTGCAATTTTAAAATTGTCTCCTTATCTACTAGCACTGCAGAGTTGAATTTAATTGCCAACAGATTTGTAGTTATAGCAAAAGGATGTTCACAAGAGCAGGAGAATAACAAACAATTACTGGTGATGTAAAAAATCTGAAGTCTTACAGGCAAGAATGAACCTTGCTTACAATTGACATTATTTCAGCTGAACTGGCTTTAAACTCAAAAATCATGCTAATGAAGGGACTATAAACACACCTTGAACCCTAATTCAATAACAAGATCAACAATTACACTTAAAGGTTACTTAGCACTGCAGCAGTGTGAGCAAAATTCTTCTGATCACCTATATTGTGCCATTCATTATTTTCTTTGATGGTTAATAACACTGAAAAGCACTTGATAAAAGGAATAAAATTAAGTACAATATTTATACCTTATTACAAAGTGCATTAGCAAATCAGAACGCTCAGAGCACCTACATTAAAAGGAAAACATCATCAATATTTGATGTTTGTCATCTTTAACATCTAGCTGTGGTTTTAACATCAACAAAACTTTCAACCTTTAATCCACTGCAGTCTCCAGCAATGTTATCTTTTGTCCACCAGACCCACATGCTGGCCATTTTGTTACACATCTTTATTTCCATCTTTGTGTGGCCTTTAGAAAACAGAAATCAGCACTTGCAAATTTGTAATTTCCAGAGGTGAGTGCCAGGAGACATTTTAGTAAGCAAGAAGAAAGCAGTTATTTGACTTGGTGATTTCAACACTGTTCTACATCGGGGAGGGGGGAAAATGGCATGAAGACATTGTGCTAGGCAACAGATCATGTAAACATTTCCTATGACAGTCTTTCATCATCTATAGGAACATTTACACTGCCAGATCTTGTCTTCTTTAAAAATGTCAGCTCGGTAAGTTTGATGCACATGTGCTCCTTCTGTAAGTGTCTGCTCAGGCAGACAGTTTACTAATTTGTGGCTCAGTAAGCCTTTCACTGCACCAAGCACCTTGAGGTTAGCACATCTCTAATCATTATTTGATAACAGAAATCTGTAAGCATCACATCCCTGGTAACAAGAACATTGTATCTTAGCAACCAGCCTTGATATTCAAACAATTTCATTAAAGCGTAGCACCTCTTAGCAGGTGGGTGAGTGCGGGTGTTGATAAACATTTATAACATGATCAACCATTGTGTTTGCCAACACTATAATCATCATGACAAATTTATGAATTTGTTTACAAGCTCTTAGGTACCAACCTAAGTAGGTAAACTACCTTATCCTATGCTTTTGTGTCTATAGATAGAGTCACATTCCAGGATTTGATGCTTCTTTAAATTGAACATATTGGGTAAAAGGTTAGCAGATGAACATCACATGTCACCGTAAAAATCACCATTTAAATTAAACCACAAAGGATGTGTTAGAGAGAGGGCAAGGATTATATTTCACCCCCAAGAGAGCAAGGAAATTTAAAGTTGAAACTGCCTGTAATTCATTCCCAGGTCCTCAGCAGGGCACGTACGTGGACAGTGTGCCCCAGCCCTCCATGGAGAAACCTCACCATCACGGGGTGAACAGCAGGAAACCTGGAGGTCACCAACACCACACACAGGGAGCAATGTCTTCCTGGCCTCAGCCAGGGCTTGGAAACCCTACCAGAGGGAGATATCAGGATAACCCAGCTGCCTCCCAAGGGAAAGGGCTAAGGCTCAAAACGATTTCTGTTCAAATACTCCACAGCATACCTATACTCAAGGAGGATGGCAGACTTTAAAGAGAGCAAATCCACCATCTTCTTTTGGAAATGCAGCTCAGACATTCTCGGTCAAACTCATCAAAAATGGCTCATATAAACATGTCTTCTGAAGTGGAAGCACTCCAGGCCAGATTAGCTAAATTTCGATTGTAGAATGACAGGAAAGCTTGTTCAGTTCTGGGTTACAGAGCCCTGTCCCTTGCTGTCCCAGGAAACCTCATCATACAACACTCCTCATAAACTCCTTAGCTACAACTGGTTAAGTTTGTTAACCCTGTAACTTCCATGGGAAATTTTTTTTTTCCAGAACTTCACTCAGATAATTTGAGGACTCTTAATCTGGGTCTGATTTTATTTATGACTCTTGAATATTCGTTTGTTCTCATGCCAATATTGTCATTTAACTGAGACCACTCAACCCTTCTTGGTGTTTACATCCCCTTTTTTTTCAAACCACAGAGCAATCATGACCCCTCTTAGTCTTCATTGTTGCTAGGCTAAACAAATTGTGCTCTTTTATGGCTGTATTACATCAACACAGCCCCGTGGAGGGCAATAGGTTTACTCTTTTGTAATCAAAACCAGCATTTGATCTCATGAACTTAAATGGAAATATCCTTCTTATGAGTGTTACTTTCTAAAGTGATTTCCAGTGTTGAGTTGCTGCCCAAAGGGACAAGGAGAGAAAGGGGACAGCCAGAGAAAGTTAGCTGGCCAGCCCAGGGTCACAAAGACTGACCACTCTGTTATCCAATGTGCCAACTAGAGTCACCCAAATCCTTTTGAGGGCCAGATTTTATGCAAGTGTTTTGGCCGCCAACTTATGAAACCACTTATCTACCCCAAAGCCATCTACAAATACAACAGTCTCTTCACCCCTTTCTTTTTCCTGTAAGGTGAAGCCACTTTTATCACCTCACAGAATTCTCTGAGAGCAAGGCCCTAGGCAAGAAAATCCCCTGAGCAAATATTATGCAGACTTGGTACCAAACACTCTTGGATTCAAATTTCATATATTCTTACACCTATATTGTGGACATCAAGCCAGCCTATGGTTGGAAAGGCATATCTAGAAACTTCCAGCCATTCCAATATCCATCAGCCAGTTATAGATACCTTTCTGCATTGCCATCTATAGGGGAACACAGGCCAAGAAACAAATGAAGGCAACAGGGGTGGCAAAAATGTTTAAGGTCAATGAGTAGGTAAACAGAATACATATCATACTGCACCTTTGTGTCTGATTAATGCGTATTTTACACAAAAAACAAATGGGAAGCAAAATTTTTAGAACAGTCAAGAACTCCTTGATGCTTCAATCTAACAGAATAATGACCTGTCCCCTCCTTTTTCAGTGACTGTTTTGCACAGGTTTTTTCAAGCAAACCCAATTCTAGCCTTGCCTGAGCTGCAATGTGTGTTTAAAATTTACCAAAAGGTGGGAGATGGAATGCAAGCAGGAGAAAACAGGAATATGAAGTTTGTACCTTGTACCTATGGCATCTAAGGTAACACAATCGCATCACTGGTTTCTCGCTGGGCACGCTACATCAGGCTATTAATCTACCTGAAATACCTGAGACCAAGTGGAGCATTATGGAATAGGTAACTGAAACTCCCTTTTGGAAACTAAAGTCATCCACTGCAAAGAAAGAACAACACATTTTGTCATTTCAGCTTGTTGTCTTTGTGGCTAACTTTCCTCTCAGGGCTAAGATCACGTATTATCCTATACACACCAACTGGGAAAGGAGACACACCTGATACATGAGAGTAACAGGTTGGGGGTTTTTTAACTCCCCTTTTTTCCCTTTAAACTAGTTGTCCAGGTTTGTAAAGCTGCATAAAAGTTTTAATTAGGTGTCCTCAGACATTTAAGGAAAAAAAAAATCCAAAACAAGAGCTAAGAATTACAGTGAACTATAGTAGACACTAGAAATACCCTTTAAAAAACAAATGCCAGGTACACATACCCCTAAATCTTATATAAAATATATCTTTAGCAACAAATTTGGATTAGCTACACAAAAAAAGGGGAAAACCTATTTAAAACTGGAAGTCAAAGCAGTTCATAGTTTCTTCTCTACAAACAGAATGCAAACTTAATTTTCAAAAAATTTTTTTTAGGACACAATTAAAAAAAAAAAAAAAGGTCAGCTGTGGCTCCTCGTGCCTCAATTTCACCTTCTGTAAAATGGGAGAATTGCTTAAATACCATCTCCTTTCCTGCAAGCCAACATTTTCAAAGCACTCCAAACCTGGAGTTATTTTTGGAATAGTATCTTCTGAACATGTTGAAGAAATACCATAAAAAACAATATAACTTGCATGCAGAGGTCAAATTCATATTCCTTAGCAGAAGTCTTTATACTCTACATTTTCATATCACAACAGAGTCTGATTTACAGAGCAATGACAGCAGTAGACTAGAAAGACATTTTCTCCTTCTCTTTCAGCTCGTGCATTTTGCAGGACACATGTTTAGCAGTCAAAGATGAGAAATGAATGCCTGTAATGCTATGAAGAATTGCAAGTCTGGGCTAAAATTTCTAAATACAGGTTGAAGTGGGACAGGTTCTGAAGACAGAAAGAAGAGTTTAAGGTGGCCTTCAAGCAATGGTGCCCTGCCCTCTCACTCCACCCACTTACTGTTCGAGGATAAAAACAGATTTAGAGTTCTCACTTTTTCAGCCTCAGATTGCAACTGCTCCCCAGAAAAGCTTAGCAAAGGTACATGTGCAGCCAAAATTCAGTGGACCACCACTCTTTCTGCATCTCTTGTTTCCAAATACTCTACTAGCCCAACTTTCAACTCTGTTCCACATCTCTGCCACACAGAGGAAGCCACCTGGCAGCACTACTTGGCCACACAATACAACAGGCAAGGACTCATTGTCCAAGTCAGCAAGGAACAGAGATGGGATTGATAATAAAACATGGTACTATAGAAGGAATAATCACTTAACACCATCACAGGCTGGTTAAATATTATCCCTGTTCCTCAGTTAGGGAAAACTGATGGATATTGTGTCAAGTCCACATGGAGCCACTCGTCACAAGTGGAGTTTGATCTCCTTAGCTTCAGGTCCTGATTTTTATATCCAAAACCAGTGCCAAAAAGGGAAATGCTGGATGTTTTCAAATACAGGAGGTTCTGGGGTTGTGAGGGACAGTTTATAATGTTTTTATGGCCTTCCCCAAACCAGCTATAAGACTGCTCTAGAGTTTTGACTCACAAAAGGAGAAGGGGCACATGCTGAGGCCACCTGTGGGTTCACATTCCCCTCTTTCCTCAGCCCTCTCCTCCCCTCCTTCCTGGGAGGAACCGTGCATTGGTCACTTACAAAGGGACATATGTTGGGTATCTGGGAGGTCCCATACATTTTTGATTTCCTTGATTCAAGCCCAGCAAGCTGTTTTTACCCATACTGGGCCAGGAGCAACAGAATGGGAAAGTATGCTGAGAAACAGGGCCCTCCTGCACCAGCTGGGGGTAACATTTACTTACAACAAGTACAAGATGCCACAGACGATGCCTGAAGATAAATATACACCCTTTCATATTTAACCAGCACATTTTGCCTTTTTAGCACAATACTCAAATCTGTTTAATTTTTGTGCTGCCAGTTCAGAGCTTCCTGACATTTTCAGTGGGGAAGGACAAGACAACCAGGGCTGAGGATGCCCACGCAGACCACTGCAGGTGACATCACTATAGGCCTTTGACAGAAATGCCACCACAAGGGATAGTTGAAAAGCTGATTCTGATACTATTCCACTGCATGGCAGTTTCCAAGACTCCAACATTTGTTATACAAACACTAAATAAGAGTTCTTGGAATTTTTATTTTTAAATTTAGGTTGTTGAAACGCCCCTTGTAGTCTCAAACCCACAGGCTTAAGCAATGAAAGCTTTTGTGCTGATGCACACTGGGCTGGTATGTCCGAAATACATCCTTTTGCTTGATTCCTAGCAGAACTTTTTGTTCAAAACACACACACAAAAACAGCATAAAACCCAAAACCACCATAAGCCAGGTAAAGCTGAGTTTCACACTGGCCTGAGAAAACTTATGGGCCACCTACCTACTACTATCACACTAATTAAGAGTGTTCTAACAGCAGGGGAAGGTGGAAAACACTTTGGATGTTCTGCTGAATCTCCTGGAGCTGTATGAGTTTCCAAGCTTTAGTTCTTCAGAAGCCCATCAATAGATTAAGATCTTGCAGTGGTCAGTTGAATTATATATGTTTTTCATTAGAAGCCTAAAGATAAATATGAATTCATAAGTGTGTGTATACACACACATCTGCGGGATTTAATCATTCAGATCACAGTGGAAAGTATTTTTAACACAGCAGTGAGTTTTGCCTTTCTAGTGTTAGAGAAATGAAAGAAGTAGAGCTGTGTATGAACATAAATCAGAGTGACCTTTACCACTTATTTAACTCCCAAGGAAAAGCTATTGCATTTTAGGAAAAGAATAGTCTCTGTTAAAGGAAGAGAAAAGTAACCCACTAGGTCAATTTTAATTTTAAGACTAGAATATTAAATACTACCTTTGATTATGAATTGTATTAATGTGATTAAAATCATCTAATAAAAAATACTAATCCCAGACCTGCTGTCAAGTAAATATATATGGTTCACAAAGTCTCAGTGCAACTTAACACTTACAATAAAGTCCACAGTTTATTAAAATGATAATCTAACCACATTTAAATTGATTTTAAAACTCCAATATACACTTGTACCATCTTACTGTCTGATATAAAAGAATGTCAGTAAAGCCAGCATTTCTAGCTTTTTATTTCTCTCCTGATCACTTCACCATCTCTACAACATAAAAACATCTTAAAGAGCTCAAAACAACTCCGCCAGATACTGGGAGAGATGAGTGACAAAAGCTACAGGCAGAAATCCTAACATTTTCCTGAAGAATCTTTGTTATTATTTATAAACACTTTTTTTCTGTTGCTGTAACACAACTAGGAGACATATGCAGATAGATAAAACACCAAATGCTTATTTTTTTTAATTTGTTTTATTTGTGTGTGTGTTTTAAAGTGATCTTTGCATTATACAGGCTTTTTCCTTCAGATCGCTATTATAGTCTTCTGAGAGCGAAGCTGCAAACCCCATTTGACTCATCACATTATGTGCTCATATTAAGTTTTGCATTAAATCCCAGTGCCATCTATAACTTACTACTAATATCTTTACACCACTGAGGCTTTGATATTTGATGGAAAGCCCCTGAAACCTCACCAAGGGTCTCATCAAATCAGGCAAGCCTCACTTTCCTATGTATTTACCAACTGAAGCATATATTCAAGTCAACCTCGTTTGAGGAGTCCATGGTTGGTTAATCAGCTATGCAGAGTTTTCTCAACCTATTGTTTTTAGCAATACAGCCAAAATTCTATGAAATGGCATCCCTTGATATTATACTCGAATATCAATGCTTTACCTGAAGAGAATCAAAATGGTATCTCTTGCTCCTTCTAATTCCTTAGTTCTTGCTTAGTGTGATGCATCTAAAGAAATGAAACTTATTGAATCAAGTTTAATGACATAATAAATTCTTCCCTTCAGACAATGTTGAGGCTTAATTCACTCGAGCACTTTAAGCCTTTGCCTTTAGCATCTGATGGGTCATTAGTCTGTAATCCAGCAGCCAGCCTGTTTGGAATCTAAACTAAATCAGGAACCGTATCAGTAGTTTCTGAAATATGACTGGCAGGTCAAGTGGCCTCAAAAAGACTGCCTGGGGCAGTTAAGACTGGGATAGGGCATGACTAGAACAGAACCAGTGATGAATCTGGAAGCATGTACTCAATAAAGACTTCATTCATTCTAACTCACTAAACAGCAGTTCTTCAAATGACTTGACTTATATTTTTGATGTTTTTAACCAGTAGGTCATGCAATAAAATTGTCCTGTATGTGCCAATAGGCTTAACACACAGATCATTGACTTGCACGCTTGGGCATATTTTATTTTTATTTTTCCCTCAAGTTTTTCCATAGCAGCCTGAAGAAAGCAATAGAATCACTGCCGTGTGGGAAAACATGTAATCTAAAGGACTTAGATCATAGAATTTTGAAAAGCACAAAGTTTGATGAAACACCCTTTTGTCCAAAAAGAAAGAAACTCTGAAATGTCAGTTCCTACACCTGGAAAGTCACATTCTTGAGATGCTACTAATACTTTGTGCTCCCAGATGAATATTTCCCACATTACATATTAAAAACAGTGCTTACACCATCATTTTAAAGCTTTTCAATAGAAGCCAGAAAACCAACTCTGCTTTAGAATTTCAGCTGGAGTATTTCAGGCTTATTGGAGAGGAAACTGTGCTGTGCTCATCTCCATCACCCTCCACTGCAGCATTCACTGAACACTCCTAAGACTTGATTCAAAGTCCACTTCAGTCAATTGACCTCAGTGGTCTTTAGATCAGGCCCTTAATCTGTACATTGCACTCAGATAATCAGTAACAGCTTAGTTAGAGGATGCTTTTTTTTTTCCCCACCCACCATTCCCCAGATTCAATGAAACATTTCCAAACCCCTTAAAATCAGACTAGCACTTTCAGAGAATGCAGCGTGTCACACGCCATAGTCATGATTTAAGTGGTTTTTGCAGTTTAAAAACAAAAAACAAACAAACAAACAAAAGTACCAAGGCACCACAGTGGGGAAAAAAAACAAACACATGATCTTGATGCTTGGCATCCTAGGAAATAAGTTTTCTTTGCTGCTCCCCTGAATTATGCTTCAACTCTGATGCCAGAGTTGTTTCTCAGTGGAGAGAAGACGACATTGGCATCAAGCAGGGAGTGGAAAGGAAGACTAATTCTTGCATTTTACATACTTCTCAACTATAATTATTTACTCACAATAATGTCTGTACTATATACTTAGAAATAGTTAAGAGAATAGGACAACCTCTGTGCTAATTGAGCTATCAAGAGTATCACAAGCCTGTGACTTCCATGTGACACAAGCATCAGTGTGCAGGTGCTCCAGGGAGCAGCAGAAACCAAAAATGGTTGTAAAGTAACTCTAAATGCCACAGTATTTGGGGAACTTGTAAGTGCTTGGCCAGTTCCTTAAATCAAAGCCTTGCACTGTAGGTCTGTGGTGAGAAGATGGCTCCCAGCAAACCAGGTTGTAAATTATCAAGAAGAAACCTGCCTCTGCCCTCAGTATGCAGCAGCAAGAGAGAGCAAGGCTTGGAAACCGTGTACAAGGCTGGGTTATGAAGTGCAGACAAGTGAGTTATCCTGCTTCCCTTAGAATACCAAAACAGCAGGACTGAAAAAGCAGACAAGATAACATCCCCACTTCCACTGCAGAGCACGTGTGGGACAGGATCACACAATCACCTTCCTCAGAGCAGCTGTGTGGAATTCAGCAGGGCAAATCCCCAAATATCCCCAATTAGAAAGATAACTCATTTCCAGATCCAGCCTGCTCAAAGTTGTCTACAGATTAATTTAAATATGCATTAAACACACTGTGTAGCAGAGGCAAAATTACTTATTGCTTTAAGCATGCCCATGCTATTTTAAAATAGCCTGGCCGTCATGAGCATTTCTGCTATTATCTTTGGTGACATTTAATCAGTGCTTAAATGTTGGGAACACAAGGGAAAGAAATCAGGTTATATATTTGGGAAGGCGACTCTTAGAAATTAGGCTTCTTTCCAAAAGAAAACTTAACCAGTTGCTCACTGACTAAGCAAACAGTTGACACTTATGCTTTCTCCTTCGTAGGGAAAAATTTACCTAATACACCAGTCAGGGTCAAATCCTTTCTGGGGACACACGAGCAAAGCTGAATTCAAATTCCCAGAAGCCTCAGACCAATAACTTCAGTCTCTGTATAGTAATATTCTTTTTCCCTGTGTCTCACACACTACAGAGGTAGAAGGTATTTACAAAAATGAGAAAACCTAATTTTTTTAAAATGTATTATTGAACTATTAAAGGCTCTCTGTCATTTGGGATCTCCCTCCATCTCCAGCCTTTGTATTCCAAGGTACTTCAGTAACAGCAGTAAGTGAGCCTAAAATGCCAACTTGAAATTTGCATTATAAATGGCATATACAAAGATTTTTTTTTTTTTAAACTTTGGTTGATCTAGCATATCAAAGATCTTTTCCTCTCTTTTTCTAAGCTACTTCAGTGACTGTATTGAAGTGAACTGAAAGGATTAGCTTGAAAGTGGCAAGAAATGTGGCATGCAAAGAAATAATTCCCCCCCTCCACTTATTTCAGTTGAACTCTTCATTATGTGAGGGGCCCTTTCCTTCTCTGAAATGCATTTTGCTGACTGCCTCTCTCATGCCACCCTGTGCTGCACCAATGCCAAACAAAGTGAAAATATGAAGTGTGCAAGAGCAGCTCCTGACCAAGGTTCTTTCAACCCCTCTTCAACCTCCAGCACTGCTAAACTCAGCACCAGACGAAGACTGCAACAGGTTTGCTCATTATTTCCTCTTTACCCAGATCAGGAGGGTAAATCCAGAGATATTAATGGCCTCTGCCTCTCCCACACATTATCCTGCTTTGCTTCCCTACAGCACAGGCCATCCACGTCCCAAAAACACACACAAGGGATGTTCTCTGACTTCCCAAGGAAGTCACACAGTGTTTTCACTGCTTGCAATGTGGTTAGCATAGTCTTGCTCCAGTCTATCTGGGAAAAATGAAACAGCATGGAAAAGTCACCAGGGAAAGAAGAGCAGAAGGAATGACTCAGCTCTGAACCTGGATTCCGACAAAAGTGACTAAGAGCTCCCAAAATCAAGAAAAAAAGATTCATGACCGCTGATACCAGTTCTCCGTTCAGATGTGCTCCTATTTAGAAAGTTTACAAGTTGGATTATTCTTTAGATACATCAGTCACTCTGCAGCTCCGTACCTAGCCTGATGCCACTTTCCTTTGAATAATCAAACAAATCAACTGCATTTGTGTTTTCAAACAAAAACTCTACGTTTGCTGACAAGTTCAGTGACAGTCCTACCCTAGATAACAGTCTCAGAAAGGAGCTCCCAGCCTGCAGTTGGTGAAAGGCTGAAGGTCTGAGAGGAAAGAAGGGGCAGGCAGGCACAGGCAGGGGAAGGGTTTGGGTTTTCCATGCTGGGGCTGAAAACAAGAGGATGGCTGAGTCAGAGCACAGGGCTTCGTTAGCACCGCGTGTTTACAGAATAACTCATTATTCCCATCATAGACTTACTGCACTGCCCACTCCAGTCCAAGCTCATTCCTCTTACATCAGTGACTCCACAGCAAGATCAGACAGACACAGGACAGGGGGAAAAAAACCTGCTCAGGACACTGTAATACCTGCTTTCTTGACTAACTTGTTTGTGCCACAACAGCCCAGGTACTTGAAGGAGAAGCGGTACGTGTCCAGGCTCACTGCTGAGCACCACACGTGTGAGGACAAACCATGAGACACTCAGAGTACCAAAAACATGGGCAATGTTATCCCAAACGCAACCAAATACAGCTTACAGTGATGTGCCACTGGGATAGTCTTTAACGGGCAGCTTCTAGAAGTTGATTTATCAGCCACTAATTACAGAAAATACGAGAAGGTTTCTTCACATCACATAAGCTACAATAGCTGCTCCATCCCTCAGAGCTGATGACACAGGCATCCTGTCAGAGCTGAATAGCTGCCTACTGACCCCTCCTCTTTATCAAGGGGGACTTGCTAATGTCCTGAACTAAAGCTGTGCCAGCACCAGCTGGCAGGCACGCTCGTGAACCTACAAAACCCACCCCGAAGACAAGTGAGACCTCTGAAACCTGCAGGAGCAAGACCAGAGTTTCTCCTTCATCCCAAGATTAACTGCAGGAGAGTGCCCCAACAGCTATTCATCACCACCACCACGTAAAGCCTTCCTCTCTGCATATATCAACGTGTCGAGGGCTGTGACTAATGGAAAAGGCACCACCCTATAAAAAGGAATAAAAATGAAGAAACCATCAGTAACAAGCATCAAGTCAGCTGTATCAGGCTAATTTTCTTTTTTTTAATGTAAAGATCTGAAGTAAATACAGACACCAAAAAAAAAAAA
>VXAU01001803.1:789914-834914 GCA_013399695.1 Formicarius rufipectus
AGCTTTTTTTTAAATCTCCTGAGAAAGAAATGCAAAATATTAAATCAGTTTAGGTTTATTTCAAGAAGTCTTATACAGATAAATAAAAATAAGCTTCCAGAACACCCAGGGAAACAACACAAGCCTGTGATCCCACAGAGGCTGTACGGATACTGAGCTACATCTAAAATACTCTTTGCATATGTGAAGTTCAGCACACAATAGACTTCTGAGAAGTGAGGAATGTCAAACAAAAGAGTAACTGTATTAATAGTTATATGTGCTGTTGCTTTCCTACAAGGCTACATAGAGGTAGAGGAATTGTCTGGGTGCCCACAGGGGAGAGCCCACCTTCACTAGTGACCCACCCAACTGGGTCAGCCTGAGCCTGATGGCAGAAATGAGCAATAAAAAGTTTAACACTGTCTGAAATAATCCCGGATTTCATTTAATCTCCCTCCTAGTACTAAAAATAACAGAGCAATAAAATCTCAGATGGTGCATATTGCAAGAGCTGACGTTTAATCTTGCTGATGAGAAAAAGAAAAAGCGACAGACCCCTTTCTCAGCTTCCCAACACTCCAAATTTTGCTTTTTTTTCCTGCAGTGTTGGAATATGCACCTACTTCCTTGAATTAACAGATCTCCAAATAACACTCATAGGGGCTATTTTCCTCCACATAAAGTTGCTTTCTCTGTTCAGAGGAGTATAACTGGCTTTGGGAAGAAATATAAAAAAGTTGCTAAAGCCAATAATTTCCTCAGCCACACATATGGCTTCTAAGTTTAATAGCAATTATGTCATTTTTATATATGATTCACTTGATGTTGTTTTCATGTGAATCATTTGACATATATAACTCCGGCAGATTTCTTAAACAAGCATATCACCAGAGACTAAATTGCTAATCAATTAACCAATTTCTTCCCCTCTTTCCCCATCTTGGCATGTAATTAAGAGAGAAGACTAAACTTAGAAAGGCAGTAGAGGCACTTGGAGAAAATGAGGTTTGATAAACCATGGATTTTCATTTTGGGGGGAGAAAGTGTCTGCAGAGGAATAAACTGGGGGCCACAGCAAGCCAACATATGCAAAGACATTGCATTCCACTCCCTGCTGTGACCTGAAGAGCATCCCTGCAGCACCCAAAGTTTCTCCAGCATCCCAAATGGTGTGCAGCCACCTTGGGCACAGCTCAAGGACTGCAGCCCTTCATCCCTTCCTTGCAGGAGCACCAAACGTGGCCACAAACACCTGCAGTTCAACACTTGAGCAGGTGCAGCAGAGACAGCAACAGCCCCAAATACATGAGGTTTTAATTCTCACTTCTCTTCTTTGAGGGGGATAAAAAGGGAGGCCAGTGCTGCAGAGGGAACAGGGAAGGAAACAGCCCGGTCAGAGAGGTGTTTACAGCTTTCTTGCCCGACCTCCTTGTGCTCTCACCACAACACACACCCTTCTTTCCAGAAGAAATTTCATACCCTGCAACACCCCTTCCTCATTTTCAAACCGTCCACTACCCTGGTGCTTGGTAACCTGTACCTTGGCCACAGGCACAAAACAGCTCCTCCTCCCCTTTCCTGGAGACACACAGCTGGGCATCCCCTTCCAGCCTCACATCAGATCAGCTCCCTGTGCTTTCAGGAGCAATCATCAGAGAGGGTTTGTTTTTCCAGCTTAGCTGCTTTTAACATATTTCCATTAGCTTGCAGCTCAGCATATAAAGGCAAAATACCTGACTCATTGCATTTATGCGCCTCAAATGAACTGAGCACAGGCATTTTTCCACACCCTTCTTGTCACTCTGCTTGTGGACCAGGCATCTTGCTGAAGGAAAGCCACGTTTCTTGCTAGAAAATACCTTGAAAAACCAGTTGTAACATCTTTGACCTTAACTTCATATGAAGTCTCTACACCTACAACAACTTCGCACTAATTATTTGATTCCATCTCATAAGGCCCACTAATTCTCATTCACAAACACACAGAAAGCAGAGATATCAGCTCACAGCAACTACACAGAGCAGTTATCTGTGTACTTTGGCCACTCTCAGACGAGCAATTAAGAACACACATAATATAATCACACAAGTAAATGTAAGTAACTCCTTTAAGACAACCTTATTTGCTTGTTTTACTTAAGAACATATTCAAGAGATTTGTTTGAAGAAATCAAAGCAAACAGCAAGAACAGGACTCAACCACCAAACATCCATGAGACCAACAACTCCAGACCTTTTCCAACAAAAAAAAAAAAAAAATCAAATTCAGCTTTCACAATTCAGTTACCAAAGACAAAAAGATCACAGGCCATTACAATACATTCCCCCAGCTTTCCTTTCCTACTCCCAGTAGCTGTTTTTACCTTAAAAATGAGTGTGCTCTTTCTTCTCTCCTTGACCCAGGAAATGTGAGAGCCCAGCTTCTCTGCTACTCATCTCCCTGCAGTCAAAGCCAAGTGAAGGCACCTGTGCTTTCTGGAGCAGCCCCACCTGTGCCAGCAGCACAACTTAGCCAAGAAACCTCCTCAATGCTGAGCTCAGTGTCAAGGCTTTTTCTTCCATGCACACCTGCGTGCAATGAAGGAAATTAAGGAAGGCCCACAAGCAAAGCCAAGCCACCTAAGGTGGCAAGTGATAAGTGTGAGGCTTATACCTGTATATCTCCTGAGACCAGTAATAATCCTAATGCAAGGACGAGCAGGCACTGTAATCATCTCTGTTATTCTTGATAGTCACATATAGTTTTGCCTACAGGTAAAATTACTTACTTAGGTATTGAGAGAGTTATAAGACATTCTAGAGAATATATTCTAGTCCTTTACCTGAATCATAGTAGCAACTGGTCATTTCATTATCCCAAATCATTGTGATGAGAGAACAGAATCATTAAATCATGTAAGTTGGAAAAGCCCTCTAAGATTATTGAGTCCAATCATTTATCTAACACTGCCAAGTCATGCCTGAGCTATGTCCCTACAAGCCACATCTAAATGTAATGTCCCTCAGTTTTTACAGCTGAAGATGGTTCTCTGAGTCTCAACCACTTTATAGTAGTGGCTTCAAGAAAATACAAGGTAGTTGTTGAGTGAAGCATCTCCTGGGCAGCCTTAGGATCTCTAACATGCAAAGGTAGGAGTGGGGAGGTCACGGCACCCAAAGGGTGAGATGACCTCCCCTAGTGAAAACACCCCAGACACTCCAGGATACTTTCCATCCCCTAAAAAATCAGCTTGGAGGTGAGCTCTGTTCATACCGAGATGAGCAAGTCCTTGAAGATTTTTTCTTATAGTGGTCCTCCCTCCTTCTGTTCACACACTATTTCAGGTGCCTACCCCAGCTGCTCACACTCAGATCTTGGAGATTATCACTGATAAGAGCTCTTCACTCCTAGAAATTTTGTTCATTTTCATTCAAAACCTGTTTTTTTTTCTCCCTTTTCCTTCTGCTGTACAGATCTGGCAATCTGGTTTTATAAAACAAACGATTCCCCAAAGACAAGTGTGCTGACAGGATTCAATACAGCTGGTTTGATTCCCCTGAGATATGGCTTGTTCAAGGTGAAAGCCTGCTGGGCTTTCTCTAGCTGGTTGGTGAACAACTTACATATAAGGAAATCAGAGCAACAGAGTTGGCACAATCACAGAATGACTTGGGTTGAAAGGAACCTTAAAGACCACCTAGTTCTAACCTTCCTCCCATGGGCAGGGACACCTTCCACCAGCCCAGGTTGCTCCAAGCCCTGTCCAGCCTGGCCTTAAACACTTCCAGGGATGGAGCAGCCACAGCTTCTCTGAGCAACCTGTGCCAGGGCTTCAACACCTCTGCCCTGTGTATGACCGGCAGGACCATCTTCCCTGTCCATGAGACAGGAACTTCAGCATCCAAGATGCAACTGTAAAGTGAAGGACCAGCTTTGGATCACCTGTCCCAGCTCTTGGCCATGGCACACCTCCCAGCATCTTCCAGCATGTGGGTGCATAACGCTGCCATCTTTTTCCCACATCACTAACATTATCTTTGCTGGTCTGGGTGTTACTGGTCCCATGTTCATCCAGAACCCTACCTGTGTTCTGTGTTTACTCAGTTCCCTTTGCAGGGTGCTTACAGACCCACTGCAATCAGCTGTGGCTTCCTCAAAGCCTCAGAAAACACTGAAGCTCGAGCACTTCTCAAAAGTGAATCCCTCTGCCTCTTTGTTTTTTTTTTTATCCTGTTTACTCTGTACACTTGATTAATACAACCACACCGAGGATACATTGTCAGCACCACATGCCCTGGTCTAACAGAAACCACAGCAAAACATTAGTAATAAAGTCCCTGCTTTGCAGAAAAAGTCACTGCAAAACACTCCTATAGCACGTACCATACAGCACATTTTCTGTGGCATCCCCACCTTCCTCGCCTCTCTCTTGCTGTGGCTGGTCCATCTGTCCTCACTTGGGAACTCTGATTTCACACATCTTTTCCCATCCCATCTCCCCTGCTCGCTGTTTGCTCCTCAGGCGCTTCGTGATTTGTAAACCTGCACAGCACTTACACTGTGTGGCTTCCCATGGCTCCCAGGCTGTCCCAACTCCTGTATTTTCTGCTGCCAACAAACCCACTTCCCACCCATTCCCAGGCCCCCCAGGGCACGTGTTTCCACCCACCCCTGTTTCACACGGTCTGCGCTCTGAATGTCAGGGGTGTGAGGTCCTTGCACGCTCTGCCTGCTGAATTCCACTCACCAACACCCCATGGCCTGCCTTAACCGAATGAAATAATCCTGCGGGCAGGAGGATGGAGATGATCATGCAGAGTAGTCACATCCTTCCTCTGTTCCCCTCCCCTCGACTCCTTCATCCAAGCTTTGCCTCTGTAGACCCTCCATGTGGTCGCACCAGGAGGGATGATGGTGCCCTGTTCATCTGTACCACCCTGGGCATCCAGCTCCTGCTCTGCTTAACTCCCTTAACTTTCCCAGTTCCTGATGAATCCTGAGAAACGACCACACAAGGAAGACATCCCGTGTACAGAATCCTCAGTGCCACTAATCTCTGCAGTTCCAAACCCAGTGTGCTCCAAGTTTGGAATGGACCTATCAGACCTGCTCAGAAAAATTCATAGACTTAAAAACTAACCAAAAAACAAACAGAGTAGCTCTTTTTCTATCAAAGCTAATCAAAATATAAAAAGTGAACATCCTTACTTCCCCCTGACTTACTTGGGCAATTAGGAAACACTCATGGTTCAGTTTAAATGTTATCATACTCTCTGTAACACAGATATTAAAATTTTCCAGATTGTTCTCTTCCTCAGATTGATTGATGCTGCAAAAGGACAGGCAAAGCTTAGCCTAGAGGAATTTCCAGGAGTATTTCTAAAGTAAATTTCGTATATTTAGTGAAATTGCATGCTGCTGATACATATTGACCTGCAGAATGAGACCCACCCACCCACCCAAGGAAAAGGATTAACTGAAATATTGCCATTTCTAGGAATTAAAGTTATTGGAATTCAAGCCGAAGCCCATTTCCTATATGCAATCTTAATGTGATCCTCAGGGAGCTCTGAAATTATCATCTTCAAGTAAGTGATCTTTTCATGCAATTTTATTCTAGCACTATATCTAGGTATCTTCTACATAACTTCTATGTCCACAAGCTTATTTATCTCCTTGCTAAAGTTCAAAATCTAATTTCCAACACAGGTTACTTACTGTAATAAACTGTACAAGCTTTAAAGTGACAAGTTGAAAGATACAATTTTTTAGAGTTATGAATTAATAGCCATATATGTCAAAGAAAGTGCCAACTTTTTCATATTTATAGATATATTATTGAAATGATAAAAAATGAACTGAGGAAAGAGAAAAGAAGTGAGGAGAACTACATATAATGAATCAAACATACTTAGCAAGACATGTACAGACACTTTAGTGTGCATCTCTTTTATTGCATTACATTAATCAAATTCTGCTAAAGACATCCATCTAAGCGAAGTGTCACAGTGATATTCTACAAAAACATTCTTTTGAAAAAGAGTCTTTCCTGACAGCAGTATCAACTCCACTGTCTGAAGTGATTGTCAGGACTGCATTACTCAGAAATTAAGAGAATTTATGTAAGTGCTTTGTGAGCTCCCCTGAAGAAAAAAAAATAATTTAATTGGAGCAAGTGTACAAACTCTGATAAAGGCTGGTGAAACACGGGTAACTGATTTCACTTAGGGAAGCATGAATGGGGTTTTTTTTCTGCTTCTTCCTTCTTTGGTTTGCAGCACCAACAGACTTTCTTAGTCTGGAAAATCCTGGAAGAAAATCTTCCCTTCTGCTAAAATGGGCAGAATATGAGCATTTTTGCTAAATTATCCAGCAAGACCTGATCAGCTGGGATTTGAGGCTTTTTTTTCTTTCCCTATATGTATTTTTTAATTTATTTTAATGAGCTTACAAAGAGCTCTCAGGAAGGCAATGGAGGTTTCTTCTTTGCCATGCAGATGTGAGGCCCAGATGTGGCACTACTTGGCATGACCTGGCTCTGGGTAACAGAGGCAATTCTGTCAGGTTGGGCATATGGGTCGTGTCCACGTGGAGCTCACAGTTTATGTAAGGCATGATCTTGTCCCTCTCTACCAGCAGGAAAACTGATGGTAACAGTATTTTTACAACCTATTGTACCTGTACATTTCAGAGTTGGATTAATAACAGATCTCCATTTGTTGTTTAAAAGAAAATTGATGTGGAGTTAAAATTTTGGTTTAATTATTACAATTTTTCTTCTCCTTCTTTAAAACAGTCTAACCCACAATTTCTTAACTTTGGCCACACCAAGCAAAATTCCCAGATAATAGTGGATTTGGATAATCAGAAACTACTTTCAGACACCAGTGCTGGAGAGCCACAGAGAATGAGGAGTGAAGGGTATTGCATCATTTCTCCTCCATTATTTAGGTGCAGTGGGATTCATAAATCCATGGAGGTGACATCCATTAGGTAACATTAAGGTAGTACCGGTATTCCCACTCAGCTTCCCTTTGGGGAGGTTGGTTTTACTCCCCTGCAAAGGAATGGAAAGATCCTCAGGGTAATCCCTTAATGATGTGTTATCAAGTGTCAAAATATAAGACAAGGAAACAACTCACAGGGAACAGTTTTATCTAAATGATTCACTGACAGATCACAAAAGCAATGATTTGCTCTTCCCAATTATTCTCTAATTTCACCATCAAACTATTAAGCCTGGATGTTATTCAAAACTCAAAGTCAACACTACAAAAAAGCCAAACATGAAATTCACCATTTGCATAACTTATTAAGTGAAATATGGAATTCATGTGACAGACAGAATGTCAACTTCAAACTGTTTTCAGCCACAACGAGAGCTGTTTGATCTACACAGGGTAGTTCCCTACTCAGGCAAAACTCACACTCACGCACACACAATTTGTCAAACCAGTCAATGCAGTGCAATTTTGCAGTGAACTGTGTAAATACAGGAGATCTGTGAACATGCTGGATCAAAATTCTGCCACGAATTCAAACTAATATTTACCGAACATCCAGTTCGCTGCTCACTCAGCTGCTCTTATCAATGTTATAATAAACTATAAATCCTAGCGAGCCCTGAGGCAACTTAACTGCTGTAGTGATGCTGGAGGGTGATTAGGAAAAAAACCTAAAGATAAGATCCATTGTTTTTTTCATGGTTGTGCACATCATTTTTCTAGTTCTGATGCTTTATGTGTGATAATCTGAGCTTCCTCAGAGGTAAATTCTCATCTAATCATAAGTCCCCACACATCAACAGAACATATCCTATGTGGCCTAACAACAAGAAAACAGAGAGCAAGAAGTGCTTCATTAACAACATGGATTTAACCTACTGTAAGCTCATTTTTAGGCTGCAACAAAAGCCCTGGAAAAGGTGAAAATTAAAAGATGCCACCTAAAGAGCTCTCTAAAATTAGAATTAATTTTAATCTGGCTGAAAAAAAAAAATCTGGGTGGTGCTGAGAACTATGAAAAGGGGGGTTATTTTAAATATATATATATAATAAAATATATATAATATCAAAAAAAAAGGAACTAGCAGGCCTATTAAAAAAAAAACAAACAGGGCAGATACCATATTCTTCTGGTCAGCTTTATACCTAATTCACATGAAAAT
Organism: Formicarius rufipectus; assembly: GCA_013399695.1. Taxonomy (NCBI): domain Eukaryota; kingdom Metazoa; phylum Chordata; class Aves; order Passeriformes; family Formicariidae; genus Formicarius; species Formicarius rufipectus. The sequence continues at coordinate 798,044 of VXAU01001803.1, forward strand.
GTATCCTCAGGGCCCATCCTGTGGTATTTGTGTTATGAACAATGCACAGGGATGGGGTCCTGGCTGCAGCCAGGTTAGGGCAGAAGGAGGAAGGGCACCAAAGACAGGGACAGAGGGGTCATTTCTCATTTTGGTAGCCTCACATCTGTCAGAGAAAGGGCTTCAGAGGGACATCAAAAAACCTTGTTAGTATGTTCTGCTCCATGGTCGCTCAGAGCAGCGTTGTTGTGAAGCAGGAGGCAACTCCTGTCACTGTTTTTGGGTTGGAGCATCCCTGCTCCAGATGGTTTCTGGTGCTTGGCCTGATCCACCACAACCGGAGTAAGAAGGCAGGAGGACAAGGTGGGTTAACATCAGGTGTGCCATTAATAATTCTTTCCCCCTTTCCCAGTGTTTCCCCCTGTGTCCTTGCCTGGATCAGCACCCCGGGGACCCCACCCTGGCTCTCATAAGCCAGGCTGACCTTTCTCCACGTGTCACTCCATGCGTGGCTCTGCCAGGATCAGCCCCAGCAACTGGAATTTGTCTCCCTCTAAGTGACAGCTGCCATTTTAATGATCCAGCAGCAAAGGTGAGTTTCATCTCAGGAGGCAGAGAGGGAATGCAAAATAAAGAAGGGAAAAAAGAGTGTTTCCACAAGAAGCTCATGAAGATCAGATGGCTAGGAAGTGATATGGGGGTGAATTCTATATTTAAAAAACACTTTTTAGCCAATTTAACAGATAATTTATCCTACGCTGATGTATATTTATAATTCTATTTGAATGAATTTGTATTAAATTGCTGATTTTCAGTGATTCTTAACAGAGCCTGACTCTTCCCTGTCCTCATCTGCCTGGTGAGCTTGTCCAAAGACAGCTCCCTGCCAGACTATTACACTTTCAAAATCATTTCAGTGACTTTCCCCCTTGGTAATGAGATGGAGTGATCAGAAGAGCTCTCACAATTACCCCACCATTTTCCTTTAAGACACATATGAAAATTCCTTCCCTTTCTCAGCCCTTGGCACGTTCAGAGTTACTGTTCCCACTCACAGCTGTCACTACCATGCAAACTTAATAAATTCCATCTATGCATGACTTACTTAGCTAACCTCCATCCACCAGAGATACACGCTTCTTACTCAGACAAGCAGGACAATAACATAGTAAAGCTTCAAAACAATAGCTCTCATGTTTCAAATATGTATAATATTGCAAGGGGCTTATCCCAGCCCTGGCGATTCTGCCCGAACAGAAAGGATCTTTTCTTTCATACTATTTAACGTTTGGGATTTTCTTTTCTTTTTTTTTTTCTTTTTTTTTTTTTGGCAGGGGGGTGGTTTCTGCTTTTTTTAGTGGGGTTAGGTTTTGGTTTCCTTTTCTTCATAACTCAGAAGTAGTTTGAAAATGTTCAGGACAGGCAATTGGAAAAAAAAAAAAAAAGAGCTCTTTTAAAAGCATAAAGGTAGTTATAAGGGAATAATTAAACAAAGGAAGAGTTAAAATGGGCAGGGTTTTCCTCACTGAGCAGAACGCACCCCAAAACACAGTCAGCCAGATTCTGACCAACCCCATCTTTGAAATTTCCAGTAACACATGAAGCCTCTGGAACTGTTGCAAAATTAAATCCACATAACCCAGAGTAAAATCAGGCCCCTGAACAATTTTGTTAGCAGCAAATTTGTCATGCACATTAAACCCTTCCCACCAACAGCCTCGGGCCACATCAGCTGGGACCCTGCACCAGACACCTTTCCCCTTTGCCACCTTGTCTGTCAGTAGAGCAATCAGCACTTTTTGGAAAAGCTCAGCATTTTTCAGAATTAACACTGTAAGAGAAGTAATCAAGCCTGTGTTAAATAAATACTTCCAAATGCCAGGTGAAATGCACATCAGAGTGCATCAGGCAGCCACACAAGGTATCTGGAGGCAGTAGAACAAAGTATGCTTCACTTTGCATTAGGGCAGGCAAGCGCTGAAGCCCACGAGCAGCAGAAAAATGCAGGATGAGTAATTTTACTAGGTGCTTCCTCCCAAGATTTCCTGGGGCCAAGCACTGTCCTGGCTGTGTAATTTTGATTAAATCAATAGCTGTTTACCAGTGTGTCATAAAATGACAGGAGGCAGATGCAACAGGACTGAAACCTAACACAGGTAAGTGAGGAACAGTGGCAGGGCTGTTAATAACTGGTAATTTCTAGGCTGATTAACTTGGGTTCGAGGATGAGTGTTGGAAAGGTTCCTTCAAGCCTTTCATCATTCAGTTTCTCCTATTGGTGTCCTTTAGATCATATTAAATGATGGATTTCCAGGCAGCTTTAGCCAGCTAAGCACCCCATCTCTGGCAGTGTTCAAGGCCAGGCTGGATGGGGCTTGGAGCAACCTGGTCTAGTGGAGGGTGTCCCTGTCCATGGCAGTAGTGTTTAGAATGAGATAGTCTTTAAGGTCGCTTCCAACCTAAACCATTTCAGGACTCTATGATTGTCCTCTTTATTGCCTGGATGCTGTGATACAATCGATCCTGTGCAATTGTTAAGGTGTGAACCCAAATGAGTAGCATTTGAAACAGGATGCAGACTATTGGAATGTATCTTTTCTTTCTGTTTACTTTCTATTTTAGAACTTTGGGGCAAACTTGAAAAAAAAAATGGGGTCACAAGAACCAACACTTGCTTGGAGCACCTCTTCCTCTGCTTGCCCTGAGCTGCTGATGTCAGTCTTGACCTGACTCTGCTGTACATGGTCCTTGGATTCCAACCCCTTGCTGCTCTCAGATCCCAGCAGGTGCCCCTGCTAAAGGTGGATCAGAGGACGCTTGAGGACTTTTCGAGTGAAATCTGAGCTTCTTCCTAGACGAAATCTTGCTTACGGTGTCTGCCTTAATCTTTCAAAGGAAAAGATTTTACAACAAATGGGGTGCACAAACACATCAGAAATGTGTAATGCATATAAAGTTTAAAGGCTTCTTACAGCATCTTCATAGAATTCAATTCTATGATAGTCTCAATTTCCATGAGGAAAATGGATGTCATAAGAGCACATATAAATTATTCACATCTTTACTAAATGAAGGGCTATCAAAAAGTTGTCATGGGCTATCCATATGCAGTATGACTTGAGCCACAATTGACAACGTAACTAATATTTTTAATATCCCAGTTATTTCATAATTACAAGAACATTGATATTTTACAGAATGAGTTCGAAGTGTGAAACTGGGAAGACCAGTAAACTTGGCTGAACCTCTGGGCATGGTCCTGCATCCTTTGAAAAACCCAAGTGAGAAGCACACGGTGTTTTTATGGACCAGTGGGTACTTTTGGGTATGCACAGAATGAAGAAATAGAGCCCCATAGTGGTTAATCCCCAAAGCTAAAAATAAAAACAAAACAAAACCCTACCGAAACCAAAGCCTTTTAAGCTGCTATCTCATATTTTAGGCGAGTTATTAAAATGTTAATTATCTGAATAGCATTATGCTTGAACACAAGGGGAAAAGACATTTTGAAAATTGTGCGCTTTTTTAACTGGGAGGGTAATTCACAGATTTCTTCCAAAATGACAATTTCTTTTTTATTCAGCAGCTTGAACACTAAGTCAGAGCACTCTTCAGACTGCAAATATAGCAATTATCCCAAGTAATGCTTTGACACTGTTACCACAGGCAAGTGGCCAAAGTGCATCAGCAGTCAAAATATCTAAGCAAGTTAACAAGCTCCTTTTACTCTCAGCAGAGCAGGAGAAGAAAGAGAATCCAACCCCTGAGAAATGTTAAAATAAAGGAGAAAGAAAAGCTGCTGGTGTTTGTTAAAGAAAATGGTGTCACTGTCTCGGCCTGATCAAGGTGTAATGTGTGAGTCCCTGACAGATGTCCCTGGTAGTGTGGGATGGGGAGGGCTCTTCCCCAGCATCGCTGCTGCATGATCCCAGCTAATGACTGGCGGCAGCCCACCAGGACCCGCCGTCAGCCCACACCTTGCTCCTCGCTTTGGTATTCTCTCTCCTCTCTTTGCCCCATTTTTCTTTCTTTTTTTTTTTTTTTCTTTTTTTTTGTTCTTTTTTTTTTTTTTTTTTTCTTTTTCAGCTCCATTTGCAAAATACCCCCACATGTACCATACAAAAGACATCTAAACTCATTAAGGAAATTCCCAAAGAACTATTAACAAATCATTTTGCTTCAGCCAGAGATATCAGATTTAATTAGGTGAGCGGTGTTGATGGGGTGCAAAAACAAAAGCCATCTCCTGTCTGAAAAGGTTCAGGTCCTGTGTAGGCCCCATTCTTTCCTCTATGGCACAGACAATAATTGAGCATTTTTTTAAAGGACATAGGGATGAAAAGAGGAGTCTGTCTCGCAGACAAAAGCTTTCAACTAAGATTTGTTTTCCTTTCTCACCAGGTGACTTAAAGGGAAAAAATCTTCAGCTGTAAAGAAATGACTATAACCTACAGTGAGAACACAGCGACGGAGAATATAAAACAGCTCTAACAAGCATAATTTTTGCAAGTGATTAATCAAAATGTATTTAGCCAGTCATTTTCAATGATAATCAAAAGACCCGCTTAAAACAATAATCATTTTGCAATAATAACAGTTATGTTCATTCAAACGCAGGCAGGCTCTGCTGCCTGGAATGAAACATCAATGTTGGCCCTGGTGCAATGCCCTGAAACACTAAAAGGATTCTCCGAGTGGGAAATCACCGGGATGGAGCCTACAGGTTGCACAGATTAGTGCCCTGTACAGCACAGGCATGCAAAGTATCAGGGAGCAAAAGGTTTATTTTCCCTCTCTTGTTTTAAATCTTTGGGTTAATGCTCTTTGGAGGTCTGGCCAGTTGTCATTTTAGGGGAGTATTATCTGGGTGGCAGGATAATACTGGCACGTTACTCGGTGTGTGATGGGAATGTTTTTCTAACAGCTTCCAGAGCCTCCAGAGATCACATCTTGTTAAAGAAAAGACTCGTTCTGATTTTTTAAAATGCATCTTTAAATTAAGAAGGCTTAAGAAATACTGATAATTGACATATGCCTTTGTGATACTGGCTATTCCTCCAGACCTTCAAGCATATTCCTCATCTCTTCTTCCCTCTTGTAATGGATGAAAAAAACATAAAAGTAAATCCCACATTAGTCATTGGCATATCAGATGTGAAACCACTCTGGATTCTAAGAATATATCTTTATAACTTAAGGCATAGAAGGAGTATGCACCAATTAACACCATGGAGCAAGTTTTTGATACAAATCATCATTAAACAAACACACCAAAGATTTTCAGAACCAGGAGCTACAAATGATAACAAAAGAAGTCAGCAGATCCAGCAAGAAAGCACAAAAACCTCCTCCAAAATGTACTCTGATGTCACTACACAAAAAGCAGAGGCTGGTAGAGATGTCATCAGCAAAAAAGAAAAAAAAAATAGAGGGAAAAAAAAAAGGAGAAAGTTTAAATTCTGCCATTCTAATTTTTAACAGTTTGAAAATGTTCAACGGAATATTTTTTATGTCTATAAGAGATAAGGACAGGAAGAGAAACAGGACACTCTTCTATTACAGAAAGTCACAAAAAAAATAATTTGGAAGTATTTTCAACTTTATTTTATCTGAAGCCTTGACAGTTAATTTGGTGTGAAAAACTGCAACAGTAGAAAACAGATGTTAAGGGGCAAGCATATAGTTAAGGTCAAAACAAACATAAAACACCGCTTCCATTTCGAGGGGAAGGGAAAAAAGATTTGTCCAGCAACAGGTTTTATGCTAAACCTGCTTTTTTATTGTTCTGCTTGTGATATCTGTAGACTACACAATGCAATACTGTCTGCCATAGCGCAATACCTCTCAGCACCAGTAATTTAAGACTTTCTTCTCTGTAATACACTAAACCATCATAACCTGTCTCTTCCTATTTAGTTTAACCTACAACCACCACATACTGATTTGGCTGTGTGTGGCTTTCTCTATTGCCATTTATTACTCCGCTCGACTCCTGAAATTCTGTTTGCAATTTAAGGCCACAAATTAGAAGCGTAAGTCATCTGTTTCCTATAATCCCCCTGTCAGGGCTGGAATCACATTTGGAGCTGAGCACCGAGCGCGGTCCTGGGCCGGCGCTGCCGCCCCGATTGGCCACGCAGGCTGAGCTGCGCTGGGAATAAAGAACAGGGAACAGGGAACGGGAACAGGGAACGGGAACGGGGCTGGAGCCGGCGGGGAGCGGGCAGGGGGAACCCAACCGCCTGTGCAGCAGCAGTCAGTGCTATTTTCCAGCCGTAACCCTTTGGAAATATTCTAACCAAGGCATGGGGATTGCTACGGGGAAGGTTTATAAGTGTATTTATATTTTGTACGTATACGTCTTTAAGCCGCCTTATAGAGATGGTTATAACTTCCTCCTTCAATCCGAATCTTTGGCGAGTTCTGCCACCTTTGTCACGCAGCACATTTTCTCAGTGCTGTCTCTTGCTGTCCTAATTAACTGTTTTGCCCCCGCATGGCAGGCAATATACAGAACTAAAATGGAGATTTTTAACGCACTGGTTCCCTTTTCCTCCCAATTTTTTTTATTTTTATTTTTTTTTGTAATTATTTTAATGAATCCATGCATTTGTTCCTTTGATGCCAATGGAAAATGATTTTAAGTATGTAAATGAGAAATCTTAAAAGTGGAATTTTTTTTTTTTAAATTCCCTGACAACAAAACGTGGTTTAAAAAAAAAAAAATTAAAAAAATAAAAGTCTGTAGTTCTTTCATGCAACATTTGGGGTTATGTCCACAATTTTAATATTATTTTCTTTCCTTTAGTATAGTTTAATAGTAGTTTCTGACCACCACTGCTAGGAGAAAAAAAAATAAAAAAATAAAAAAATGTTTCTTACTTTAGTTTGAAATTTCTCTTTATTACACCGGGAGTGAGACAGTGTATCCTATTACAATCTGAAAAGAGAAATATAAAGCCTCTAAAAAGACCCCAATTCAGAGCAACAGCCAGCAGGGAAAATGTATCTACTTAACAGTCCAATGGGAGAACTGCTCTGCTTGGGGGGGTGGGAATAAATAAATAAAGCTAGATTCCATTAATGAAAATTCCTCTAACTGCTTCATATTTACTAATAGATATACTTTTACATGGGCTTTGAACTTTTAGCAAGCAAATCAACTTGTTTTAAGTAGCACACTCCGGTTGGGTAGGACAGCCAAATGCTGAATTCTGCAATGTGATCCAGGCTGAGTTGCAGCAAATATTTTTTTCTTCCTTTGGATTTAAACAAAACAATAAAAACCTTATAATTTTTAAGTTAGAGGAGTCCTAAAAAAGAACATTCCACTGCTCTTTGTGCTTCTGTGACTTAAAAATTGGCTGTGCTTTTAAGTGAAATTTGGCAGGCTGTTAGTCTACAATGTGACTAGGATATTTGGACATAACAAAATTGGCCAAGATATGATATTTTAAATGGAACTACTGTTCATGCAATTTCCTAAGGTTTGTTTTTGTGTGTGTGTGTTGTGTTGGGTTTTTTTATTTTTATTTTACTATGCATTTGGTATTACAGTTTTATACACACAAATAAATACGTATTATGAGTCCATAATCTACAAAGGCAAACTATTGTCAAGATGCATTTACAGCGTGTTCTGTGATGATTCCTGAGCAAAAAAGCTCCCTCATAATAATGAATACCCATTACTATAAATAAGCACACAGTAGAAATAACTCATGGCACACAAAAGCACACGCAAGCCACTTGGTCTGTTCCAGAGCTCAGACACCAGCACTACTATTGCCGAGCTCTGCGTTGGAAGAGCAACTGGAGTCCTGCCATGGAAATGAGCAGCATGCTAAGGAGCAGATGTTCCTCTTTGGAGGGGTGTAGAGGGGAAGTCTTGCACCAAAATGTTGGTGGCCCCTTCTGGGTTTACAAGACATCCCAACTGCTGTGATGCTGCCCTGAAACTGTGAGGGACCTGTCTACTGAAAATCTGGAAGCTGTAGGAGGTGAGCCTACACCAGCACTCCAGAAACATTCTGAAAGTCACATTTAGCTGCCATTTTAAACCTGTGTCAGGGGCCAGGAGGATTCTTTCCCTTCACCAAAAGTCCACAAGCCTCCGAGTCACCAGAATAACATCCACGTCAAAAAATACACTGACCATCTTGCCCGGCAGTAAGGAGGTTTGCCTGTGCCAGCTTCCACACAGACAGACACATGGTATAAAGTCAAATTGGCCTTTGCTTTTATTAATTACCAACTGAACCGAACTGAAGAACTTAACCCCAGGCCTGGAAGTTGTGCCAGCTCCACTGTGAGCTATGCCACCACACAACCTTCCCCAAAACCAATCCAAGCGAGGACGTCTGCCTCGCATCTCGCTCCACCAGCACACACGACACAGCCCCAAACACCACAATGAAGACTTACAAACAAGAAAGAAAGAGAGATTATGCTTGTTTTGCTTGTCCCAGTGTTATGAATTAAAAAAATGTTTTGCCATGTGAACAATGCAAATGTATTTCACACAAACTGCATCCCAAAATGCATTATGCATTAAAATGCATGGCAGTGGTCTCAGGTGTGTAAGTTAGAGGCCAGAGTGGTATAAAACCACCATATAGTGAATAGATGAAGATATTCCAAAGGCCACCTGGGAAGCTGGTAGCAGAGGCAGGTGCAGGAATCAAGAAGTTTCAGGGCTCTAACCCAGGCCATGGCACAGCATCAAGAAGGTATGAAGAGCCCTGGAGAGGAAATCAGAGTTATGCACAAAGTAGAACACCTTGAGAAGACAAGGGAAATGCCCTTGAATTTGAAGACAGAAAAACAGGGAGCTGAATGATTACAACATGCTTACAAGGAAGAACCAACAACATAGAAATGACTGAAGCAATATAGAACCATAAAATCATTTATGTTGGAAAAGCCCTGGAAGCTCATGAAGTCCAACCATTAACCCAGAACTGTCAAGCTCACCACTAACCCTTGTCCCCAGGTGCCACAACTACATGGCTTTTAAATCCCTTTAGGGAGGGTGACTGTCCTGGCCAGCCTGTTCCAGTACTTGACAGCACTTTTGGTGAAGGAATTTTCTCTAATATCTAACCTAAAGCTCCCCTAGTACAACTTGAGCACATTTCCTCATGTCCTATTACTTGTTACCTGGAAGAGGAGACCAATCCCCACCTGGCTGCAAACTCCTTTCATGAAGCAAAGGAGGAAGTCAAAGAAAAATATTAATTTGATCTGGGGTTGAATCCCTTGATTAGCTTTCAGTATTCCTAGTCTGATGCTTAGCTTATGCTTCCAAAAAAGCAAGTCAGAAAAACCTCTAGTCCTTAACAGGAATTTAAACATCCCTTGGGGATCGCTATTTGGAATAAACCGGAGGAACTGCACAAGCAGTTTTAAATTAACAGATTTGAACTAAAAAATGTGGATTTGAATTAAGAATGAAGTCTTGAAGCAGAGCCTAAAATCACCTGTGGACAGACGTGCTTTTGTCCTGTTCCTTGTAGCGTGGAGGGTGATGGGTAGAGAGGAGAGAAGGCAAGCCTTTCATTCTTCTGCACTTCCCAGCTCCTACAGGAAACATCCCAAATCCACACAGTGTTCCCAAGCGCTGCATCTTGCCTATGGATCTCCAAGCGATCTGACAGATGTGTAAATTCACACCAAGCCAAAAATTGCCCCGGGATAATACAGCTGTGCACGCTAAAGAGCACAAGTTATTCCAGCATGAACTTGTGGATAAAAAAAATGTCATTTTAACCCACCTTTGGCTTCCAGGTGTACATTTTCCTGAGGTCATTTGGGGCTGATTTCACACTGCTGTGGTCACACTGACCCCTTGTTTGCCTATTAAAAGCTCAAATGCAAAGAAGATTATTTTTTTCTTCCCCCCACATCTTTTTCCTTTTTTTTTTTTTTTTTCCCCGCTAATAGACTGAGTGTTTAACAGGCGATGCGAGGATGAGCAGATTTTCCTAAATGCCAAATGTTGATGGATACACAGTGCAGATACACTAGTATCATGGGCTGTAAATGTCACTTAGCCTCAAGAATTCCTCTGTCCAACACTGTTATAACAAGGTGCTTTTAAAATTGGAACAGGATTTACACCAGAGAGGTGTGAATCAAGGACACTTCTTTTTTTTTTTTTTTTTTTACCCAGTGATAGCTCATCGCTTGTTACAGAAACCTGGCATGGCTTAGGCAAAGCTAGATAGTGACTCAAACCCACAGTCATTTTCAGGGGTTGCTCTTAATGCTTTCAAAAGGAGTTATTATTGGATGTCCCAAAAGTAGCTTTGAGCATAATAGTCTAGTTTGTGATACACTGACCAAAGTAGCCAAACAATCCGGAACATATTAATTACAGACAGAAAACAGATTGTTCCTAAAGTTACATCTTATACTCTGTCTTTTCTTGGAACAGATGTTTCTGAGTAGGTGAAGCACACAATAATTTGCTCTCCAAACCAATGGAAATGCATCATTAAGAGGAGCAGCCAGCAGCAGTCACTCCTTTACACCAACATTCACCAAAGTTATTAGAGCCACATTAATCATTAGATAGAGTCACAATGGAGTCATATAATAGCGGAAAGATTACAAATTTGGAGATGTGATGCAGCAAGAAAAAAAGATTAGAAAGTAAAAGAATTGTCATATTCAATGAATTCTCAGTGGCTATTCAAATCAAAAACTTTGTGTTTTTTTCAGACAACCAACATTAGTGTTTCAAAAGATACCGAAAAATTAAGCATCCTTTTCAGGCATTTGGGGTAGAGGGAGTGGAAAGAGAAAATTTATCCCAGTGGTAAAAACATCAGAAAAATCAACTCCCTCCTTGCTGTAATACCTCTATTCCACCTGAAAATTGTATGGGGAGGAAAGGGAGGTGAACAAATAATATTGCCTAGCCCTTGAGGCTCCAATTCATTAGTGCTTGTAAATCCCTGTTAAATATCCAAATGCCCATGCAGTTCTTGTACAGGATCACAGCATAACTTTTCTTCCCTATGGTTCCTCTGAAGGAACTGTATTAAAGATCTCTGAATGCACAAGTCCCTGGGCTTGTGGAGACAAGAACAAGGTAGGGGGAAGCTACTGTTTAGTGTGCTCATCCTTTACTGACAGCAGATATCTCTGCCATTCCCAAATCCAGTGGGTTAATGCTGCCAGAAGAAGCTGAAAAAAGAGTCCTCCTTGATGGACGACATGCTTTCCATGACTTGGTACAGCACAGGATCCTGGGGTACCTCACCAGCACAGCACCAGGGACCCAGCCAAAATCTAAACATGCAGAAGATGGATGTATCCTAAGGACGCAGTTTTCCTTCCTCTTTTCTGAGCATTCCTATCTCTAATCCTTTTCCATAGCACTGCTAACCTGGACACAATGCAGACTAAATTGCTGTTGGCTTCCCAGAATCAACTGAAAAACTGGCTGAAATGGCTCTGTGAAGAGGACTGGGAATCTCCTCACTCATTTCCATAGGGGAGTATTGATACTGAAGGGACAACTGTGCGCAGCTTTACACAACTGCTGGGGAACTGGGCAGCATGTGCCAATGGTATTTCATCAGTGTGGAGGCATGGGCCATAGAGAACAGGCAAGAACACAGAAAACCCCCACAAAACCAGAATGTTAGTTACTATCTTAAACGTGTTAGTAACTATCTTAGTTTACTATCTTAACACAAGGTTAAAATTGCATAGTTGCATATATTGCATTTATATTGCTTCAGCCTATAAAGTATAGCAGCACTCATGATGCTTTGTAGGCTGATTCCCATAAGACTTGCTGCAGGAGCAGTGAAGGTAGTTCCCTTTAATAAGATAATAAATGTTTCTGAATGACCTAAAGTGACACTCAGATTACAGCATGAATATTAAATTCCAAGAGGAAAGCTACAGATGGGAACAAAAATCCCCACAGATTATCCTCAAATATTCTGGAGGATCTCTCCTTGGGTGCTCAGCACAAACCAAAACTCCACTGTGGCTATTCAATGATGGATTTAAAAGGCAGAATATTCTCTGATCATATTTTTATGAATAACTTTCCCTATTGATAATCCGTATTTAATGGATACGAATTTCTTCACTGAGAATTGGATTCTACAAAATACTTTGCAATTGTAATGTGCATTCATGGTTAAAATTGCACTATGGACAATGCTTTGTTGGAGAACCAGGAGTGAATCTGTCCATCAGACACTGAGGTTTCTTCCTGATCTAGGACTATTTTTTCCTAATCCCAGCCACTTAACCAGGCATCCTCTGTTCTCTACTCCACTGGCAGAGTGGGTCTCTGTTCTCTCTCACCTCTGCCTTCTCTTTCCTCCTGTTTATCTCCTAAATGGTTTAAATCCTTATGTCTGTCCACATGGCCTTTCTGATCCCCCCCAGACATCTGTTAGCAAACCAATCCAAAACTCCCCTCCCATTCTTCACTTTTGCCAGGTTTCCATACCCAACATCAGGGTGGAGGAAATGTCATCTTGGAGCAATTAACATCTTTTGAGGTTACCCAAGAGCAGCTCCCAACCTTGCAACATCCTTCTGCAGTTCACCTTTGGGGTGACTGTTGTCCCAGGAACAATTCATGGGTCTCACTCCCTGGCTGGGCTCAGCCAAACTTCTCAACACTTGTCAGGATCAAATTCTGTCACCTTTGGGATTTCAATCATTATTCTCTCCAGTGCCAACTCTTTTCAAAGGAAACAAATACATTCTACAAAGGAGAGAATGAAGAAGAACACCCGGCTTTTGATTTTGTTGATATAGATCAATGTAAACAACTTCAAGGACAGTTACTTGGGGAAAGTGTTATTTATCTGCTCGTTTTTGTAGGTATAATTTCAGATTTAGTGAATACTTTGAAACAGGTTTTATATTCCAGAGTAGAAAAATAAAAAGTATAATTTTAGGTGATGTGTAAAATCTTCCACAGAAGAAGGTTGCTAATGGACCTCACTAGCCTTAAAGAACTGACTCAGAATTCTTAAATTGGACAAAGCTTGGTGTTAATGACAACACTTATTTCCTAACCCAAAAAACACATTATGTTTCACCCATGATATGTGATCCATAACAAACATTTCAACAATTATGTGATTTCCAAAGTCCAGGGAAACCTCTCAAATGGGTTTCATGTCTAGGCATCTCCTCAAAATGGAACAAGATCTCCTGTAAATGATTAGCATCAGCCCTCATTTCAATGTGCTCCTCTGGTGAGCCACATGCTCCCCTTGCTCTGGTGGCAGAGGGAAGCCAATCCATAGGAAACAGGTCTGCTGCAGTTTACAATGTCTTTTAGCATGGTAACAGTAAAACCAAGAATAGCTTTTTCAACCAGAATCACATTTACATATGTATTGATTCCCTTCCCTTTTGTAGTGGTGGTGAACGCAATCTGATGAGCCGCATGCTGAATATTGGAACACTACGAAAATCTGCTTTTTAGGATATGTGTGTGATAACTTGGACGCCACTAATGTAATTTGAAACTTTTACAGCATGCCAAAACATCTGACAAATTTGGTACCTTATTTCAAGAGGATTTGGCATTTTTCTGTTCTGGTTCCTTCAAACATACGTAGCAGATTCACTTACTACCGAAGAGCAGCAACCTCTAGCTCAGCACATATTAACTCTTTCACAGCACAGAACAATGCACTGTTACTTTGCAGTGGAAATGAAAAAATGGTATCCAATTAAAACTGCATGGAAAATGAATGAAGACAAAACTTAATTACGCAAATTGGAATTTGTGTAGGACATAAAGGCCAACATCCATGTAGCTTTTTTAAAAGGCATAGTCCCTATAATGGCAGTATTTAATATTTTATATATGACCTAAGGTTAAATCTGAAAGCTCTGCTATAGATCAATTATAAACCACTGATGCATCCTTGAAAAGGAAGAAAACAAGTAGTTTTCTAGTAGCGCTGAAGAATGTTACAAAACATCAAAGACCTTGCCTTTTTCCTGATAACACAGAAATCAGGCACTGATGGAAAAAAGCTCTCAGGATCACCAAGTAATGAAACAGTAATGAGCATGGCAGCAGACTCCTCTGCTATCTCATTACAATATGTGGTATGTGGTGTGTTTGCCAGCATTGTAGAGAATGGGGAAACAGGCTGACAGAGGCTCTGCCATGAGAAAAGGCTGATAGAATTGGGATTGATCACCCCGGAGAAGAATAGACTTTGGGATGACCTCATTGTGGCCTTCTAGTACCTGAGAGGAATGTACAAGAAAGATGGGGAGAGACTTTTTACAAGACCAAGTGGGAAAGGCTTCACTTAAAGAGTGTAGGCTTAGGTGGGATATAAAGAAGAAACTCCTGCCTGTGAGGGTGGGCAAGCCCTGGCATGGGTTTGCCAGAGAAGCTGTGGCTGTCTCATGTCTGGAAGTGTCCAAGACCACTTCAGACGGGGTTTGGAGCAACCTGGTCTAATGGAAGGTGTCCTTGCTCATCACAGGGAGCTGGAACAAGATGGTCTTTAAGGTTCTTTCCAACCCAAGACATTCTAAGAGTCTATGATTCTATGTCTATGCAATTTCCCTTTGCATAAGGAAATAAGTTAATTAACATAAGAATTCTTGACAATAATAATCTTCCAAAATTTGAATCCTTGATTTAAATGTTCATGGATCTTATTGTTAACTGAGCCACGACACCAAAAAATTGTTACACTTGCAATAAAGTACCCTAAGAGGAAACAGTCAGATATATCTTTACTCATAAAATTCCACTACAAGGTCCTTTTTTTCTCTTCAGTAAGTTAACATGAGGCAGATTTTGTTACCTACAACCTACTCACCTGGAATTTAATGTTATTTTTCTGAGGTCCAGTGAATTCAGCACATAGGAAATCTTGGCACTGGCAAGAAATTCACATGAAAGAGTTAATGCATTTGCAACCACTAGACACAAACACGAATCTGTGCAAGTCCTGCTGTAATGTGGCTCCCCTGATTGCCTCAAAAAGACAAATTTCTGTTACAACACGGAAGCATTAGAAACTAAATTCACCAGAGTCCCGTTGTGCCTTAGCTAGAGAATATGACTCCTGTATTAAGTGCTTTTAATTTCAGTGCTTGGGAGCTGGTTTAAAACCGTCTGCTAATTTGTGGTGCTGTAACAGTTGCGCTCTCGTCTTTGCAATCACAGGCAGGACTTCTTTAATGTCCTTCTCTTCGTTCCGCTTTGTTCAGCCACAAGCCCAAGCAGCTCTCCACCTGTCTTGGCAAATAAATCAGCTCTGTGAAGCCCCTGGCAGGTGAATTTGTCAAGCCTTGATATAGTCCTGATAGGAGTGAAATCCTCCCATGACAGGTGATCGTAGAATCATAGAACAATTTGCATTGGAAGGGCCCTTAAAGGCCACCTCATTCCAAACCTCCCTGCCAATGGCATGGATTTTTCCCACTTGAGCAGGATGCTCAGATCCCCTTCCAGCCTGGCCTTGAACACTTCCAGGGATAGGACAGCTACAGCCTGCCCAACCTCAAAGGGAAGGATATTTCTCTATCATCCAGACCCTACCCTCTGTCAGTTTGAAGCCATTCTTTGTTCTGCCACTCCATGGCCTAGTAAAGAGTCCCTCTCCAGCTCTCTTATAGCCCCTCTGAGTACTGGAAGGTGCTCTAAGATCTTCCTGGAGCCTCTTCCAGGCAGAACACCCCAATGCTCAGCCTAATCCTACCGAGCCTCTCCTATCTCCTAGAGTCATCATCATCATCCTGCTTCACTGTATCATGTACTTGGAATGCTGAACCTTAGGAGCCCAAAATTTCAAAAATATGAACTGATTGAGGGCACTTTGGCTAAATAAGCTTGATGGCTCTATATAGCTGTGCTGCAGGCCCACACAGGACCACACAATCAGCATCGTCCCCACTGTCACCACTCCCCACAGCAGGAAGCATCACAGAGCACAATGAACGTGTCCACCTTTCTCATCACCAGCTTCCAAAAATAGCAAATGGTTGTTCTAGGCCCTGACCACAGCTAAATACTTGAAAGGCATCCAATTGGCCAAATATTGAAAAACTTCCTGTGGAGAACATCAAAGAAACTTGAAGCGGATGTGGTCCCCTGCTCCATGCATCCCATCCTCTAAATAAATGTCACAACATTGTTGAAGGTTACATGAGGTAATCTGGCACAAGGTGATAAATATGTAAGGCTTGGGAAGAAAAAATCCCCAAGTTCAGTACTCAGTAGTAGATATTTCACCGGAATTTATTACAGCAGGTGGAGGTAGGGTAGATGACAATGACCTGCAAACCATAAACTTGTAGGTATACTTTTTTCCCTGTTGAAGTGAATTATTTTCAGGTAGTTTAACATATCTCTGATCCTAATTACTAGGCAGACCAAGATCAGGCTGAACATTTGACCTAAGTAACTTCATTTCTTTGTTTAAGAACAGATTTACTTGAGGCTGGTACAATAAGTGAAAGGAGCCCGGCTCCAGCACTGGGAACAGAAATGGAATATTAATAAATTAATTGTTTTTTTAATTAGTATTGTATCAGAATCTTAAAGTGGGGCATTTCTCTGTGTCAGGAAATGATTTTTAAAAATGCATCTTTATAATAAAAAAAAAAAAAAAGAAAAAGAAAGGGAGGAAGAAAGAAAAAGAAATCATTCTTCTTCAAATTGAAACCAGCATAAAATATTACCCCAAAAGACCTGGACTGATTTCTTTATAAATGAGCACAATGTTAGATCCATGGCAAAGGCAAATTGGCCTACAAGAAAACTGACAGCTTTATAGCCCCTGCCTCTGATTGAAATGTTGGGAAATCTCTTGGCAATTCTCCCAGACATCCAGGTAGAACAGTGAGTTCACTGATTATGTTAACTAAAACAATCTGCCTTTGCAGAAACCCACCTCGAGCCCAGCCAAGTGTGAAGGCTTATCAACGTGCCAGACCAAGAAAAAGACCTATTTACCTGCACAGAGCAGCTAAACAACAGAGCTCTGCAAAACAATCAGGACATCAGCGTGCAAGGCTTTTTTTATTATGATTTTTTTAATATATAGCCTAAATGAAGGCAATGAGCCCTCGGTAGGACCCTCTGGGTGTTAAACAAGAGCGCAGTTCCAACCGGAGTGTTTAAACATTTCTAGTAATCGATAATGAGAAACACCATCTTAAGGAACACGATAGTAAAACACATCCAGAAAGGGAGAATAAACTTCTTTCTGGGAGAAAGAGGCTCAACAAAGCCCTCACTCGTTATCTTTTCAGCGGGCCGTGGCACAGAGGAAGCGCTGCCAGGACATGAGCGTCCTGCTCACGGGGCGAAGAAGGGAGTTGTTTATGTTTTCTAAAGGGGGGGGAAAATGAGAGCCATAATAAACCTAAACAAAAAAGATTACAAAAAGAAACAACGCTGTTAAGTGGCAATCTTTTGAGGTGAATGCATAGCTGAATGTTATTTTAAACAGCACATAACCCAGGGAATTATGATGCTGTTTACACAGGCCTGTCCCTTGGAATCTGTATATGTTTAGAGTTTGGTTTGTTATATGTCTTGGTTAAGCTCTCCAATATGTCTGTCTTCTGAAAAAGAACCCTATGTTGTGCTAAAAGTTAGCTCCAGCGAGTTAAAAATATGGAGAAAGTACCTTAAGTAATGTCCCTTTCCCCAGAGATGCCCTTGGTAGCAGTCAGTAATGCAATCAGATATCCAGGCTTATTTCAATTGCCTGCCAAAACATCACTCATGTCTATTAAAGCATCCTGAAAAACACCATTACATCAATTCCAGCAACGGCATAATTATTCTTCTTTCTGGAATGTCTTCTGATGTGAGTCACCCTGCCGGCGTGGGATTTCTCTGGAAAGCGGCTGCAGGAATGTCCCAGAGGCTGTGGGGTAGGGTGGGGGCCAGCAGCAAGATGCTCTCATCCCAAAACTTGGTGGATGCCCATGACAGTAGATGGATGCACCACTCAGTGACACTCCACCAATAGCTTAGACATAGCCCCTTTCCCAAAGACATGGAGACCCAACATGTTTCTTCTTCATTCATACACTGAATTTTGAAAAAAACACATTTTTGCAATTGCAAAGCACTGACAATTATATTTGTGCTGGATAACTTGGCTTTCTCCTTAAAAATGCAGGCAGGAAATTTCTAGGAAGCGCAAGGCATAGTTACAGTGGTTTATATGTTAATGAGCATGTCTCTGCTCATTCCAACTGCAGTTATCTTAGGACTTCCACATAGGCAATGCAAACTACACCTCCTCAATCTCCTCAGACATGACTGGGTTTGCATTCAGAGTATCTTTAGGAACAGAAATATTATTATGGCTCCATATTTCAAGAATTAACAAAATTCTGTAGAAAATTCACATGGAAAATTCTGGGTTTGATTACACTAGCATAAATCTCAATTTCTTTGAGGTCAATGGATCATCTAGCTCAACATTAACACAACAGAGAAGAGTTTGGCCCTCTGCCTTCTCCTTTAATCTTTCTAACAGAAAAGTTTAACTTGATGAGCCTCTGTTTCATTGCAGGAATAGTAGTGGTAGAATAAAGCTACGAATTTTGCACTTTAAAAGACTAAAGAGCATTTGATGTTATCACTAAATAGTAACTAGACCAAAAGTCATCCTTTAAAGAACAACATATAGCAAATTTTTACCAGGAATGCAGAAGTGAACTAGTGGCATTGCTAAAATAAAAATAATTTTTAGCTTTATTGCTTTGTATGAACATCCACACTGTTCCTATCCAGCTCTATGAAGCAGTGGCAATGTTAACAGACACATGATGAAGACCTGTTCTCATTGAAATCAAATACCCACCAAAATCAAAATACATGTCTTTGAGGATATATTCTGCTTCTAAACATCCCAGAATCCAGAGCAACAAAACAAAACAAAACAAAAAAATATTCAATCAGCTATCAGGTAGATCCTAATGGCACAATTGAGATGACAGCATGGGAAAGGCTCTTAAAACAAACCCTTTGAGCGTCCTTACACAAGGAAAAACATTATAATTAAAATGTTTTATCACAAATGTGATGTCCATCTCCTGGGGGTTGCCTGGTTGATGGCTATTAGAAAGAAAAAAAAAAAAAAAACTTCTAAAATTTCTTTCCTACCTTTGAACAACACTCTCAGGCCCATGTTGGGTTTCTTGGGTATTCTTGTGCAGGACCAGGAGCTGGACTCAATGATCCTTGTGGGTCTCATCCAGCTCAAGATATTCTGTGATTCTAGCAGTAAGGAAGATTTAATAACAAATTGAAGAGAGAATTTTGGGGATAAAAGTGTGCTTTTACTGCAAGTTTTGTATTAACAGGATATCTTCAGTAGGAAAGTAGTTAGGTTGGAATGTCACCAGTTTGCATGTTAAGAAACTGTTCCATTCCACAGAGAGTAAATAAACATGACCTGAAGGCCTTCTCTGGAAACAGACATTATTAAGAGTTCATATTTTGGGGGTCTTAACATACGGAGAGGGCCATCAGTCCAAATAAAAATGCTGCATTGAAAGCTGTATCTCAGAGAGCCACAAAGGACTAAGAGGATTTGGAGAAGTGGCAAGGACAGTGACAAGAAAAATGCATCTTCTACCGGAAGCCCGAAGTAACACTTTCTGCATCCTCCCACATTTGTTGTGCCACTGCTGCACTCCACCAAAGCATTTTGTGAGTCCATGCCTTTAGCCCTGTCCCATCCACAGGAAACAGACTCTTCCCATGGCAGAGGTGGTTCAACAAAACCTCATGCCACCAAATTTCATTCATCTCCCTACAAGGAGAAGGGTCATCAGCAGGTCTAGGCTTAGCCTATCTGTTGCCAAATTAAAATTATAAGAGATGTGAATATGAATAGATCCATTTCATCAATTAAAAAAAAAAAAAAAAGTAGAGAAGAATAAGAAATTCTTATACTTTTCAGCAGGATATTTTCCTGCATGTGGCATTTATCACAATTTAATCTATTTTATGTTTTCTTGATTGTTTATTGTAAAATGGGATAGATACTTTGAACAAAGCAAGGGTAGGAGATGAGTCAATATCCAGCAGCAACAAATACTTAGAGACAACAGATTTGTAATAATTAGATAGAGACAAGAGATGATGAATTGGTAAATCTGAAAGTCTTTACAAACTCTGAAAATCTCAGATGATCGTTTAATCCATCAACTATCTTCTTAAGAAATACAATCACGGAAACTCCTGCCAAAAAAAAATCCTTACTGTAATCCTACCTTTATCTCATCCACAAATATACATTTTCTATATAAAGACACGATCCCTCTTAAAAGGTCAGTGTTTGTAGTTGACCACCAAACACATCAATATGCCTACATAGCCAGTCTCTTTACCATGTCCATTTTATAACCTACAGACACTTCTATGACAAACAGGGGGAAATGTCCCATTTCTACATGGCAGACATATGTTTCTTCACATACCAACTTCCACTTCTGTTTCTCACAGGTTACACACGGTTTAGATCCCCTTTTAGCTGTACATGTGCTGAACTTACTAAAGATGAAGTGAACAGGCATTTCCTCATAGCACTACCTCACACATGGGACAGCTTAATGGCTTTGCAATTAATATATGCATAAGGACAACCTGCATTAGTGGTGGTAAAAGGCAAGTTGGCTCCTTGATTACACATCATTAAATAATACCAAGGTTTTCGTGTTCAGTGCAAGCATGTGATCTACCTGTCCAAAGGAAGAATATTGTATGAGTCTATAGATATCTCCATCCCAGTACATGGCTAAGCTGTCACCAAAATGATTTTCCTTTTTTTTTAACTTATGGAAACCACCCAGTTTCAAGTTTGCAGGTGATGAGCAGAGATTTTTAAATGGTGCTGCACCAAATCACATTAACAGCAAGAGAAAGCCTGGCCCAGGAGCTATTTACTTCTGAAAATAAAATCAACAACAACAAAAGAGAGGTTATTTTATCGGAACACATTACAAAGAACTGTTGCATGATGGCAGTGGGGCCCCAGAAAGGGGAAAGCTGAGGAACTATCGCTTTATAGAAATCAAGGACAGATATCCTTCCATACATTAAAGGAATGAAAATAGGTTTAAAAATCCTAAGGAGGGTTGGGGAGCTGAAGTCGGTTTCTTTAAGCAGTCTTCATGTAAATTCTAACTCTGCAATTAAGTGGAAATGCTTAAGCCTATAAAACTAGAAGGAGATGAGAAAAGGGGGGGGACCCATATGCATGAAACCAGCAGATACAGAACCATTTTATACAGTTCAGTAGGCAGGCTAACATGAACTTAATAGTGACAATTGTTTTAAATTGATTCAAATAACAAATACACATTTCAGAGATTATGAAGTTTTGCACTGCATTTTTCTTTTTATCTTTCAAAGAAAACAATGCTAATAGTTTCCTTTTTCCTACACTCAATGACTATTTACTACTTTCTTGATGTGGACTTTCAAAATACAAAGACGGTTTGGCAAGTTTTCAAAGTCTTTCTTCAAAGTCAACTCTTAAGTACTTTTTATAAAAACATGAAGAATACTTCTTACTACGGAGAATTGATAATGTACTGCTTTCGTTATTTGTATATGAAATACTGTCAGATAAATGCACATGGATTCATTTGTTTGGACCTCCTCTGTTAACCTTCTGTATGAAATTGATTTCGATTGATCACAAGAGTCAGGAACATAACAATTGCTTTCAACCAAAAGCGGCTTCAGACATTATAGACCCAAGTTTCAAAGAAAAAAAGTTACTGTATTTGCAAGTTTAGAGTAAAACTTGGCAGTTCTTCCAAACTCAGTGGTCAGAAGAAGGAAAATAAAAACAAACATCCTTCCAAGATTTTTTTCCTTCAGTTGCCATACAAAATAGTGGTACAAGTATGTCACAACCCTTTCCATAAGTTATTCATGAAGACATAAGCAAAGCGTCCTGAATACTTTGTTGCCAGAGAGTTAACATTTGTCGAGCATTTTGAGAATTCAAGGAACTTTAGAAAGTTGTCAGCTCTTTGCTGCTGCACAGAGCGAAACTTGAAAAGAGACGGAAATCAAAGCAGCCCCCTCAACGTGCCAAACCTGAGTGGTGAGACTATTTGTAGCTGATCACATCAGTCTGTTTATTAGCAGTGAACTGAACCAGAGGCCAAATCCAGAAGTGATTTGTAAGGTAGGGCAACTTAGATTCTATAAGTAGGTGTAAGTAGATGTGAGTGAGTGTGAGAGCCTGAACCGGTGGTGCTTGCACGCCAAGGGGCCTGAGAAAGGTACCAATCAAGCCAGGAGGGAGAGAAGTAGTCCTGAAGGCTATGGAGACTTCTTCCAGATCTAAATGTGCTAGCTGAAATGGTAGCACCAAACCTCCACACCCTTGCTCACTATCATGCAGGAGAGGGTGCGTGGAACATCTCCAATTCAGAATCACGGAGTATGGTAAGTTGGAAGGGATCCACAAGGATCAAGTCCAACCCTTAGCCCTGCGCAGGACCATCCCTAAGGGTCATACCATTTGCTTGAGAGTGTCATCCAAATGCTTCTTGAACTCTGTCAGCCTTGGTGCTGTGACCACTGCCCTGGGGAGCCTGTTAACTCAGAAATACCCAGCTGGGTTAGTTCAAATACACTCCATCAGGTTGTGTTGGTGGAAGTGGGTAACAAGCATCTCCACCACCTCTTCCCTCCTGCTGAGCCCTGTGGCCAGCAGTGACAGACAGGACCATTTTCAGCTGGCACAGCCAGTTTACAGAGCAGCATGTCTATGTTTTCACCCCAGTTGTGTGTCTTTGTCTGATTATCTCCAGAAATTACACTGTGGCCTTCATTTTCCTCCCTATCCCTAATGCCTTGGTTCCTCCAATTTCCTGTCTCCAGTGCTGACACCTCTTTGTTCATCTCCCATCTTTTCTCTGTCTTGTCTATTTAGACCATAAACTGTTTGATAAAGGGACGATGACTTAATAGGTGTTTGCACTACATCTGGCACCATTTGGTCTTAATCTCAGCTGGGACATGAAGTCTCTATTATTAAGTGAATAATTAATAATGATTAGGTCCTAAAGCAGCAACATGAAACTACACTAACCTTACTCACTGCTCCTATCACTCTTCTATTTCTTCTAGTGCCTTCTGGCTTCTGCAGGGATTGCTCCTGAGCCATGTTGCCATGAATGGCAGCAGGCACTGCTGTTCAGTAGCCCATTGGATACTCTGGAAAAAAGAAAAGTTAAACTGGAAATTACACTAAATGCGAGTTCAAGGATTTACCAAAACTTGTAATGTATTCTTGTGACAGAGCTGTGCTATGCATAATATAAACAGCTGTATGTAAGGGAGATGGCAGCTCTGTTTCAGGAAGTAATAGCTAAAGAAGCATTTATTTCTGACAATTAATGGACATAAAAGCCCATGTGCTATCTAGAGAGGAGAAGATTAAAGGAGGGAAGTAGCTTATACTATTGGATCGGCTGCACCAAAACAAATAACCTCACAACTTCATTTTGTACAGAGCCTTCCATAAAGTCTGGATAATAAAATGCTTTACAACGAGCAAAGAGGGAGGGAGGAAGCAGAAAGCAGAACAGATATGTTTTGAGCCGAGATTGGATCCCAAGCAGAGAAGCCGTGCCAAGCAGCAGGAGCTGCAGAGGAGAAGCTCTCACCCCAACAGCGGCAGGAGCCCAGGACAAACCAGGCAGCAGGCTGGGCTTGGGCTGAGCAGAGAGAAACAAAAAAAAAAAAAAAAAAGGGAAAAGAGGAGAGGGGGAATAAAAAGATGAGGAGCCAAATTTTTCTCCTGATTCCACCAACGCAACCCCACTGACATCAATGGGTGTAACTGAGAACAGAGCCAACCCAAGGCAGCCCGACAGACATGCAGGGAGAGTTTGAAAACAAACAGGATGCTCCTGATGGGTGAAGGAAGATGGATGGGGAGCTGGTGGGGGAGCTTTGGGCCGCCCTTCTCCATGGGAGACCCCATCCCAGACCCACACAGCAGCAGCTTGCTGCACCAAAAGGTTTTGCTTGGGAGGCCCTGGGACGTCCCCAGGGCCAGATCTCAGGGCATGGGGTGAGGGCTGTGCAGGTTAAAGCGTCTGGTCCCCACAGACTGATGTGTCAGAGCCCATGAGGCAGCAGGCAGAAGCTGGACACAGGTCTGTTCCCTAAATCTTCCGCAATTTTGCAGGAAAAGCCACATTTCTAAGGGGTTGATCAGCCCTCTCCATAGTGCAGGGAAAAAAAAACAAATCTTAGGGATCCCACTGCCAGAGATGGAGTTTATCTACCAAATGACAGGACCTCCTGTGATTATTTCTGGATTCTGTTGTAGCACGTAGAAAGAGCAGATTTGATTAAAAAAACCTGATCTCCAGCTTCCCCAGCACAGAGATCTATGTAAAACTTAAAAAACCCTCCTGATTTCTCCAGGCTTGAGCAGTCTTGTGCTGAGCTGGGTAGCGTGCAAAGCAGACACATTTTTATAGAATCTCACCCTAGATTACTTTCAAAAGTAGTTTTTTCATAACATATTTGTTTGGAAGATTTTGCTGTCTCTTCCTCTTTTTCTATTTGCAGACATCTTTGTTTAGTGGGAAATAGATACATAAATGCAGCTCTTTTTACAGTTACTCAATATTTAAGAATTGATCTACCAAAATAAAAATTTATTCTGAGCTTGTGGGACACAAACACACAGTCCTTCGTACTCTAATCCTTCCTAGGGAAAAAAAAAAAGTCCAAATAGTCATTCTGAAAAGTTGCTGGGAGTACACAGACAGCTGTTCCTCATACATACTGCAAATGTTTCTTTTAAATTCCTACGGATGCAAGAGTTTGATACCAAGCCAGAACCTCTAGAAATGGAGAAAACTAAACACACCCCATACTGATGCTTTTACTGTCCCAACAAACTTTCTCCCACAACTAAAATGTTAAAACTTTTACCCCACATCCCACATTGGGAGATTAGTCCAATAACTAATGTTCTGTCCAAGTAAAATACATTTTGTCATTGCTTGAAAATGTTACCTTTCACAGAAGTATAGTATTTCTGACCAGCAGGGAACATATGTCAACATTATCTATTATTACACAATGTCAGGACCAGAAAGGGAAGGTGGGTGGTGGATGTTAATAACAACTTAAGCGATTTTCTAAAAGAGGCATTTGAGAAGTACAAAGCCAGAAGTTTTGAATGTTTTGTCTGATTGTAGCTGTGTCAGCAACCTGCCCCCACCACTAGCACAAACCTAATTCTGCCTGTGACCCAGTGCCTAGTTCTCTTTTCAATTTGAGCCAACACATTGCTAAACTGGAAAGTTTGAAAAATACCTTCGAAAACTTCTCCACCAAAAGGAAAAAAAAAAAAAAAAAACTAAAGAAAAGAACAACTTATGATCAGCCCTGGTGGAAGTGTTAAGACTGCAATTTTAAGACCGAGATTTTTCACTTTGATTTTCTTTAACACTGTGTTAAACTGCTCGTCGTGTGCTATCCATAACTATATTTGTCTGCAGAGTGCCTTCAAATTAAAGTTTTTTTGTCTTGGTGGAAAGGCACAGTCCCTTGCAGCAGGGTAACACAGAAACCATCTCGCTGTTCTAGGTGAGGAATTGGAAAATTTGGTTTCACCCCACATCCTTCCACAGATTTCTCGTGTGCCCCGAGTCCTGTCACTTTGCCCTCCTTGTGACTCAATGTCCAGAGTGCAACCTCACTGTTTGCACCCAGAAAACTTTCACACCTCTCTGGAGTGTTGGGGGATGCGGATGCCAGAGACCATGACACAACTACAGCAGAAGGACCTTACAAACACCTGAGACAAACAGTCTACTGCAGTGTGTGCTCACCGTGTCTGTGTGAGATTTCACTTCAACAGCCAAACACAAACTGCAAAGCATTTTCTCACTGGGCTCTCAGGAGATGCTCAGAGGCAACTTCACGATGCTGAATGATCATAGAAACATAAAATCACAGCATGGTTTCAGTTGGAAGGGACCTTAAAGACCATTTTGTTCCACCCCTTTGCCATGGACAGGGTCACCTTCCACCAGACCAGGCTGCTCCAAGTCCCATCCAACCTTGATGATGGAGCCTTTGGGTGCTCCATGGGACAGGTTCAACACCCCTCTGCACTACCCAGGATCCAAAGCTGTTTGAGTAGCTTTAAGGTGATCAGACAACCATTCTTGGTATGGACTTGCTTGTAAAAATCTCACTGTAGGAAAGTTCAGGAAACTCTCATTTCCCACCAGAATTCCTGTAAACAGAATTGGAACAGGCAAACACTGGCACTGAATAAATCAAAGGAGAGGAGCGGTGATGCCACTATTCAACTACATTCCCAGTAATGACTCTGTTAGTGGAAACATTGAAATTATTGTCTTCAGCATTAGTGTCCTCTCTTCCACTGCCTAGAGTTAAATCAGAGAATAAAGCTGGAGAAGGGAAGGCCTATAGAACTTACCCATGGGAGAAGCAAAACTCCCATCACCATTCCGGTACTGCTCCCCATGTGCTGAAGAGGAAAGGAAAATGGCATTCTCCTTAAAATAATTCCCATGTGTGAGGACGTTTCCACACAGATCAATGTGCTGGTCCCAATATCACTATGCCATGAAAATCAGTCAACCCCTCACCATCATTCTGGTGTTTGGGTAGGGTTGCCATTATTTGTTTTATGCACAACCTTGTCAAATAATGGGCCCACATTCAATTTTCCAATGAGGATTTGGGTGCTGAGAAAGGGAAATTACTTCCCCCACTGCTGACAAGGTAGTGTCAAAGTTGCCAGGCCTATATTTCCTCACCTTTTTTTTTTTTTTTTTTTTTTACTTTATATTTTCATATCTCTTTAGAAAATCTATGTAATTTCTTTGCAGTGAGTTCTTTCCCCAAAAGCAAATCCTTCAGGGTATTTATTCCCCTCAAAATACAAATTATTCTGTTCCCCAGTAATTATCTGTTTTGCATACAGTTACACAGCTGAATCAGAAGCAGCAAGATATGAATAAATATATAAATAATGGACACACCGAGGTGTAGTTTCTCATGTTTAACATAACACAGGGGAATACATTTTTATAGCAAGCCAGTAAATGTTGCAAACTGATGTTTTCAATTCCAGTGACTTAGAATTAACTTCTAACTGTGAGAACTAAACTAGCTGCAGTCTTTTATAATCTCATGCTTTAAAGTTATAATGGCCTTTTTTCATCTGCTGTGAAAGAAGAAATTGTATTTTACTAGGAGATGGTAAAGGTAAACCACGGAAAAAAAATATACTTCAAACTGCTTAAATATAATTATTTTTGTTCCATGTGATTTCACTCAGTGATATAAAAGAGAGAGCTGGGTTGGCCTGTGGAATGGCAATGTACTGGTGAGCAGAGAAAAGCACATATTGTTTTTCAATGCTTGTGGTGTTTACAAAAAAAAAAAAAAAAAAAAAGAAAAAGAAAAAGAAAAGGAAAGAAATACAGCAAAAACTGTAGAAAAACTGCAGGAAAACCAACTTTTTCTTCCCCCCCCCCGTAAGTAAAACTTAGCCCTGTGCCTTTTTTATGAGGTTAAAACCAGTACCTTTAGAAACTATTTGTTCAAAGAAACCCCCCAAATCCTCTTTGGAAGTGCACATTCCTCTAAGCAAGAGCAGGGAATATCATCACCTTGTGTAGGTTTGGACCAGACCAAATCTGGCTCCAAGATATTTTTAATGAGCATTTTCTTGTGTCACTGACCTACAACCCTACTGATCTGCAAGATCACTTTTGTGACCCCTGCCAGCCCACCTGGCTTCTCTGCAGGGCTGGGGGCAACCCAAAGCCCCAAGGCCTCCACCACTTGCACCACATGTGGCTCCTGAGAATGAAACACCCCTGAACCTGGCCAGGAAAATTCAACTGCAGCAATTGCAGCAGCTCACAGGCCTGACTCTGCCTCTTTGGGAAGGAGGTTGGAAATCTGAACTCGGATCTGAACCTGGATCCTGGGTTTAGATCCAAGGGTTTGGGTTGGGCCCCATCTCTAGTGAAAAAAAGGCTGAAAAGAGATGAAAAGATAATTGTAGAAACTTAAAAGTCAGCACTGCATTCTTTTAAAATTACAAATTAAGCTATAAGCAATTCCAAACTATGTTGTTTTTATTAAAAATGACTTAATAATCTAATCTTCCTTTCCTTTCTTTTCTTTTGGAATTTATCCTATATCCCAGTAATCGCACATAGAAATTACACAACACCACGCTAGATACTCTCAACAATATAAACATAATTGTTTATCCAGAAGCATTATAGGTTCATGCAAAAATACAGCATTTAAAGCTTGTGGTCAGATCAAGAAACCACAAGTATAATTGTTTGTTTATCCAGCCAAGCATTACTCCACCGTGTAGGTTTATGGGGGGGGGGTTGTATTTATTTATTTATTCCTAACCTGTTTTAAAAATTAAAGTTATAGAGCACAAGCAGATGATTAAAGGCAAGAAGGGACATTTTTAATATGGAAATCATGCCTTTGTCGTAGCTCATGTTACCCTGTTTCATCCTTCCAGGGAAGCCTCGTGATAACAGGGCCCTTTGGTGGAATTTCAACATATTTTTCCCTTTAGTTCGGGGCAGCTGGTTTCTTTCCTCTCGGAGGAGAGAGGCAAAGTATATTTATCACTCCAGCAGTGACTCAAAACAAACAGGAAATCTTCATCAGCAGGCTCCTGGGCAAGGCAGATACCAAGGTACTGGCAGAAAGGAAACAGAGTCTTTCAGCTGTGGGAGTCCAACACACAGCCTATACTGCAGTGACAGCAGATAACTCAGCTAGAGAGCCACCAAATTATTTTTAAATTTAAAAAATAATACATCTATGCAATAATAATAATAAAGAGACAATCCTGAGGTAGCTGAGAGCACTCACAGCATCCATGGGGGAGACTGAGCTGAACATCCAGCCCGGACACACTTTGGGAACCCGGGAGAGGGAGGAAACCTGTGTGTTGGCCAGGCTGGGAGGTTTTGCTTTGATCCAGTGGCTTAGGAAACCCACTCCTTTCACCCCAGCAATCCCCTCTTTAAAAGCAGGGGTTTCCGGCAGGGATGATTGCCTTGCAACCAGGAGGGAGGCAAAAAGCTAGAGAAAAACAGCATAAAAATCCCCACAGTTTATAATGTTAACCTATGATATGATTATTCATGTTCATGGGTGGTGTGTTAATAATTTTAACTGCTGATACAATTATTCATATTCAGGGGTAGTTTTAGAAAGGCCTCTGGAAACAAACTAATAAATGACCCAGCAGTGATATCTCCTCCTGCACTGATTAGAGACAGCCCTGACACAAGAACTGCTCTGTAGGGTTGGGTTGTTGTCTTTTTTTACTTTCTTTCCCCACTAGTGTAATTAAACAATAAGCTAAAATACTTCAGTTCCTCTGTCCACCTTCAGAACGAAACACAAGGACATCAGAAGACAGACACTAGTCTGCTCCTTGTAGACATCTCTGCTAATTGGCCACAAGTCTAGGAAGGGTTCTGTGAGGCTGTAAGGCTGACACCACACCTAACATTTGAGGAAACAGTTGTTGCAAATGAGGAGGATTGGGAAAAGTCAATATCTGCTTCCCCTGCTCCTCTCTTTCTCCCCAGGCACTTGCACTTTACTGTGGCCAGAGATGGGGCACAATGTTCCCTAGGTTTGACCTGCTGTGGGCTTATCTCTAGACCTGGCAGGAAATGGTGGGGCTTGCCAGGACATTGTCTGGTGGTTAAAAGGAGACTTGTGCACCTTAAAACATGTGTCTGCCTTCCCTTGCTCTTGAGCAACTCTGGATAGCAGCAGCACTGAGAGCCTACCACGCCACCAACCTGCCCTCTTGGGTCAGATATACCTCTTGACCCTGGAGGAGCCTGAAAGGGTGAGTCCTAGAGCAGCATTTTCACATCTTCAGGCAGGACTTGGTTTGAGTTTTCACAGCCAGTCCCCCAGTGCAGCAGACATCATGTCCTTATCACTGAGCTGCACCCTGTGACACCCAACCTCAACGTCTCACCACAGAAATCCAGCCTTCTATTAATAAGGATGACTGGCTTGGCTGTGAAGTTAAGGTGCAAGGGGCTGATATAGGGAGCACCAGACACCCACATCCTTGCAAACAGTTGGAGGGGTAGCGTACTCAATTGCAAACACTGGCTATGGCAATGACAACATAAAATCACCACGGCCTGAGACATCCCAAACACAATAAGCATTAGCAGTAGAAGAACCCGTTTAAGAGCGTGGGTGCTTCATACTGGCTTATTTGCAATCTCCACGGGACCGCCCTGTTGAAAGCTGGCTAAGATCTATGTCAGAGATGACTACCAAAACCTCCGGGTTAGGACAACTCTTCTTTGGAAGCATCTGGTGGAATGTATCACCACTGTGTTGACTCACAGATGTTTCAAGGCATGAAGTCAAGCTAGGTGGGTCGTTCTGGAGAGTCTCTAGAGACCAAACTGTCTGTATCATCCTAAGGAATGGTGTGGTCTAGTCAGCATTCCAGCCAGTGCCCAAGGAAGGGAAACTTGGTGCCAGTCTGTGTGTGGTGTGCAGTACGTGAGAAGGTCAAGTTCTTAAAATTCTAAAATCACAGAATAGTTTGGTTTATAAAAGCCCTTTAACACCATCTCGCTCCCACTCCCTGCCATGGACAGGGACACCTTTCACTAGACCAGGCTGCTCAAAGCCCATCCAAGTTAACAAGAAGAGAAAACACCTGGGCTGTAAATAAGAAATACGTGGTACGAAAGTATCTGCTCACTCACTCACAGGCAACTGGTGTGGCACATTCCATTTCATATTTCACCAGCTAAAGATCCAAAAGCATGAGACAACTAAAGAAAGCATCACACTGGGAATGTGAATTGCAGTCATGAGGAGCAAGTGGTACAGCTGAGAGCAGAGCAGAGATCCATAGCTCGTACTCCATGTTCTACCTACCTCCTCGGACTTAGTGAGGTTCAAGCACATTAGCACTAACTGCTCTGCCTAAAGGTTGGCTTTGAAAGTATGCAAGAACAGTCTTTGGGCTGCTCTGGCTAGCTTGTACTAGTCTGGATCTTGCCATCTGCAAGCCAAGGAATGTTAGAGTGCAACATCTTTCCACCACATGTCTTTCCATCCCCTTCCTTGCCTCTGGCACAGGATTTACAGCCAGGGCTGTGGTGAGCAGTCAGTGTGTGACAGGAGGATGTGGAGCAGGGGTTCGACCTTCCACGCAGCACCAGAGCAACCCAGCAAGACTGAGTCCCCGCTCCCAAAGTGAGATGCAGGCACTGTGGTCTCAGTATTTGATCTTCAACCAGCTGCATTCAAAATACTGGATATCACCAGCCTTTTGAATCCACTCTCCAAGCAATAAAGGATTATTGGTTTTGGTGATGAAGTACACTAATCAGAACTGGGTGACTAAAGGCATTATTCTTCCTTGGTATTGCTCTCTGTCATCTTGTTTGATTACAATGTTTCTTCCTCTCAAATGCATAGTTTCCTTCCCCTAATCTTTGACTAATTTCATGTTGAAACCAAAGGTCTACTTGTTATGTTATAGCATATTGCATCATACCCAGAATTCAGATCCTGGGCATTTGCCCACCTGTCAAGCTGTACTACAAAAAACCTAAGATGCCATCCTACTACAGAACCATCAACTGGCCAGAACAGTGCTTGGATGCTCCCAGAGCAAAGCAACACACACACACACACACACCCCCTAGGAGATGGTGCTCAAGCAAAGTCCTTAAAGCCACAGGTGTAATTTATTTTTATCACAATTCATGTTTAAAATGAAAAAGGCACATTTGCCAAGTTGATATGTACATGAGATATAAATAAATCCTAATTCTTGAGGAGGGTCAAAAAAACAGATTGGAGGACTCAAAAGGGGGGAATTTATGCAGAATTCAGAATCAGAAAGAAGAGGATGAAAGCAGAGAAAAGTGTTGTGCATTCAACTGCTTCAGTCCTGCTCAACTCCGTGATGACAAACAAACAAACAAAACCTGTGTCTCTTTTTCTCAGCTCAGTGATTACAGCAAACCCACAGTGCCAGCTTCAGACTGGCAAGGCAACTAACACTGCTCACAAAAACAAATTTGATGCTTTTTTTGCCTTTCTTTTCTTTTTATATTGGATGATTTAACTATAAGGATCTCCCACACTCTCACCTATTTCCTTACCATTAGTCGAGGGATATTTCTGTTTCCACTGCTATTGTTTCAGGCTTATGAAATTGCAAAAACTGAGGAACGAGGGGGGGAAATGATGAAAGCATTCTGCACACACAGAAGAGCTCAGAAACAAAGTATTTTCTTTTAAAGTAACCAACTTAAATGAATGTGCAAAGAAGAAATTCAGGAAACTCGTGTTACCACAGCAATTCTACTCTGCCATGGAGTTCCCACCCAGGAAAGGTGACTGATGTTACCTAGGTGTCATCCAAACAAAATAGTTCTAGAAGAGATAGTTGACACCCTTCTTTTCTTCTAACTCAGCATTTTAACTGGTAGTAAATTAAATGAGAGTCAAAACTTCTAACCAAAAAAATTAAAAAGTATTACAAGGGGGATTAACTCCTAGAATGCCTTACTGCCTGGAACCCTAAATCTGCTGCCCTACTATTCTGGGCTCATTGGAACATGCAGAATACTAATTTAGTCTTAGGGCATTAGGGAAAAATTCTCCTGCTTTAAAAACGGAAAACTGTTATTCAGTTATTTCTTGAACAAACACACTTCAAACAATGTGAAGGAAATGGCACTTCCCATTTATACGAGTTTACCAACAACAACCATGATGAAAAGGACAAAGACTATTTCAGGTTTGTAAGGGCTGTCTGTTAAAACACACTGTCCCCATGCAGCAGCCAGCGCAGATCTGGTAGGATATGAGAAACTTAAATTCCCAGAAATCCCCAGCAAAGATCACTGACCATCAGCATTATAAATGTGGTAGGACTGTCCAACAGCATCATTCATAGAATTACAGAACAACAGAGTGGTTTGGGTTGTAGGGGACTGTAAAGATCACCTCATTCCAACCCTTCTGCTCCAAGGTCGGTCCAGCCTGGCCTTTGACACTTCCAAGGATGGAACAGTCACAGCTTCTCTGCCCAACCTGTGCCAGGGCCTGTCCACTCTCACAGTCTAAAACTTCTTCCTAGTATCCAATCTAAACCTGTTCTCTGTCATTTTAAAACCATTCCCTTGCCCTATCACTACATGCCTTTGTCAAAAGGTTCTTTCCAGGGTGTATTAGGTTAACTCTACCTTTGAGGAACAAATTAGCTACTATTACACATCACTCCCTGGAGTCCCTGTCCCGCTGTAGCTCAACTCCTACACCACCATAATTTACTCCTCCTCCCACAGGACCTGCAAAGGTGGGTTCTGAGCTTTTCATTTTTATGCCATGCAATTAAAAAAAAAAAAAAAAAAAAAAGAACAGAGCACTCCTTCAAAGCCACAGGTTGCTCAGTTGGGGGTAGGTTTGAGAGGAGCAGAGCCTGCACCAGAAGGTAAATGTCTGCTATATGCTTCACCTATGCAAATCAAGAGCAAATGTGGTGATGTAAAAGCCCATCAGCAGAGTTTGGCAGGGGTAACAACCACCATAGGGAGATAAGATAAGGCTGAAAGCTTTCAAGGTTGGGAAATAAAAGTATCAGGATTAACAGAGCGGTTCGTAGCCAACCCAGTCTGTTCGCCCACCCTCTTCTAGGAAACAAAAACTGATCCTTTGCAGTTCACCCCGAGGGAGGAAAATAATCATTAGCTTTACATTACAACGGTACATGAAATAATTGTCTCTCTAAGATCAGACATGCCTACATCGAGTAGCCATGTGTGTGCACAGCTGTAGTTTTTACCACTGTGCCACAACCTACCCTTACTGTGACCCTCTCTCATTAGGTCATTTCTAAACTGTAGCTCCCTGTGAACTGGAACCATATTCTCTTGGTTTGCACAGCTCCTATTTTTGCAGCTATAAATAGAAGAAACAACTTTGCCTGGCTCTGAATTATTTTGTAGGTTAAACAAACCTTTAACTGTTTCAGATAAAGCCAGGCAGAAGGTGTTTTTTCCAAACATCCCAAGCGAAGGAGTGCATTTCCTGCTTCCCTAATTCAACCTACGGCATCAGACATCTGTAACTCTGTTTACATTCCAGCCCTTCACAACTTAATACCGCTTGAAGCATCAATAATATAGGGCACATTTCTGACTGCTCTTTAGATATTTTTTTATCTCCATGGGACTTCCTGGTTTGGGATTTTGTAGTTTACAGTTTCTCACTAATAGTAACTAGCTGCAGCATTTGGCCTTAAGAGTTTACATATTATTTAACTAGATATAAGCAGCCTATTTTAATTACAGTAAAGAGTCCTGTAGAGGCCTTGTCTGTTTTTTCCCCCTCCAACTATATCACTTGGCTTAAATAAAGATATTACCACTCCCTATAAACCAGGCTGTGATCAAGTTCATAGATATGCTAGTCTTTAATAACATTCTTTTGTCACTTTTAAAAGCACAGCCTGTCATAGATCTTCAAGTATTCAGATGTCCATGACCTTAATGAAGGAGCAGTGTGAGCTTTCTGCAGCTCACACACATTTTAGTTTCTGTGTGTGTGCACATTCCAGCACTTCTAAGCAAACTGCTCACCCTCCACAAACGGATGGTCATCTGCTCCTGTCACTGTATTAAAGCTTAGTATTGAACTGTATGGGCGGCACTCCTAGGACAATCCCTCTTTTCCTGGGGGATGTAGAGTATAGGCTTTCATCTCTCCTACCTTCAGGGCCAGTAAGAGGTGTGTTTTTAAAAAGAAATTCATGGAATCAGAGTGGTTTGGCTTTGGAAGGGACATTAAAGACTACCTAGTTCCAAACCCTCTGCCACGGTCAGGGACCCTTTCCACTATCCCATGTTGCTCCAAGCCCTGTCCAGCCTAGGCTTGGACACTGCCAGGGATCCAGGAGCAGCCACAGCTTCTCTGGGCAACCTGTGCCAGGGCCTCACCACCCTCATTGTAAAGAATGTCTTCCTAAAATCCAATCTGTGCCTGCTCTCTGTCAGTTGGAAGCCATTCCCCTTTGTCCTGTCACTCCATGCTCTTGCCCAAAGTCCCTCTCCAGCTCTCTTGTAGGTCCTTTAGGCACTGCAAGGTGCTCCAAGGTCTCCCCTTAGACTTTCTTCTCCAGGCTGAACAACCCCAATGTTCAGCCTAATCCTACTGTGTCGTGCCTATATCCATGTGGCCTCCAAATCCTCATCTTCAGGTCCTATGTTCATATTTCTGATATGCTCTTGCTATACACACTCTCTGGCACCCATTTATATAACTTTCCATAATTTATTCCATTCCATTGGATAGTAAAATTCATGTCCAGGATTGGCATTATAGGCAACTAACCTCATTCAGAGCAGCCAGAATCTTGCAGCTGTCAAAGTTTCATGGAATCCTCCATTTGAAGCCAAGGTGAGATACTTAGACTTGAGTTTTCTTCTTTTACAGGGCTGCTTTCTTCTGTAACTATCAAATTAGTACCTGAACACCACTTACCAAATCGACCATGCATATTCACAACTCTTCTAACATTTGCAAGTAACATTACTACAAAGGAAAGCTTGAGACAGCTTGATTAAGCAACTTGCCCAAGGTCATACAGGAAGTTGTAGAAGAGTTGAAAACAAAAGCCAGATCTTCTTAGCTCCTGTCCAACCCTCCCTGGAATGAAAAGGCCAAACTGCTGTGTGGAAGTATTAGCAGAGTCATAGATCTCATTGTATAAATTTCATAATGAATTCACTACTTAGCAAAGAAAATGCACAGGGCTCCCAGCACTGCTTTCCAAGGAAAAATGTGTTACCCCACTGTGGCAGCTGGGAAGTGATCCCCAAGCTCCAAGAGGCACCAGCTGTGGCCACAGACCCTCTACTCAGACAGGAAAAAGAAATAGCAAGGGAATAGCAAGACCCTGCAAGGCCATTTAACGCAAATAGGTTCTTCCATCCTTTTTCTAGCCACTTCCCACCTCTTTAAGAAAGTGAAAAAGTGCATCTTTTGGAAAAGTGCTGAAGTCACTCAAGAGTGAGCTTGAAATCATTCAGGATAGCAAACGGAGCATCCAGAGTGTAACAAATGCAGTATTTATGTCTGTCCTTCTCCCTGTGTGCATGGCCCTTGGTGATAGCCACAGGAATAAACAAAAGCCTTGGCCCCTTGGCTGCAAAAGGTTTGCTGCAGAAGCCCAATTAAGTCTTGGAGAGTCTAAACACAGGCACAGGAATCTGCTAATGTGGACAGGCCCACACAATAGGGTCTCATCCTGGCTCTGCCCTGCTCCTGCTGAGCACCACCTTGCTGGGAGAAGAGCCCCCTGTCAACAGCAAAGCTCTTCCCATGGAAAGGTCCAGCTCTGCCTTGAAGCCCAACCCAAACACTCATAGTTCTACTCGTGCTGGGGAGGATTTCTGGTTCCATGAAACATCAAGCTCATGCCCAGCAAGACAATGTGGGTGATCTCGGGCTCACTACCACCCAACAAGCCACATATGTGTGGACACACAGGCAAAGGGCTGTTAAAGAGTGATCTCCCTCCCCAAATCTCCATCAGGTTCAGGCCTTGCTGTCACAAACACTTCAAACAGCCCAGGCAGCCTCAAGAGCAATGCCAAGAGCAGATAGAGGCTTCAACATTGTCTCGGTACACAGGATGCCGTCTTGACATCATTTAGCAGAGACAATACTCGCCCTCTTTCTTTGGGAACCATGTGAAAAAACTTGGCTGAATATAAAACAACTTCAAAGACACGTTTCTGTGCCAGCCAGGATGCA
>VXAU01001803.1:839914-845101 GCA_013399695.1 Formicarius rufipectus
AACTTCCACAAGTGTACATGGTGTCAGCATCTGTTTGACTGAGGTTCACAGAGAGCCAACAGCTGGATTTTTACTAAAGTACCTGAATCTGTGGGTCTCTTGGCCCCATTTTGTGGCACGGGTCCAGTCAGAAGGCTTGTCTTGCTGATTTTAGAAGCTACTTGGTGTCATGAATGGAATGAAAGTGGAATTATCTAAACAAAGTCAAATTATGGACTTCATGAGACAATTGTGCACCTATTTAGTAAGATAAGAGGCTCCAAGTGTTAACTTTTATCCCTTTCCTCTTTGTGTGTAGCTACAGAGAGATTCACAATTACATTGGGGCCACTTTGCACCACACTGTCCTATCAGATGCCCTGAAATGATAACAGAGTTTCAGTCTGAAGTAATTCCCCCTTGTGCTGTCACTCCATCCCCTGGTCTAAAGTCCCATTCCAGCTCCCTTGTAGCCTCTTTTAAGTAGTATATCTACCACACTTCTTCAGTCCCTTCTGTTTTCTGGACACATCCTGCTTTAGCTAAAGGATTTAGCATAAAGGCAAATCAAAAGCCAGCAAGTGATGTTTCCTTGCATTAAAAACTCAGTGAGAGGTACACCAAATTTTGACTTCTATAATTAGCTTAAACCCCTCTACCATGTTATTTTGTCCCATGTCTGTGCATCCAACACCAAAAAGAGGAACATATTAAGCTTTCAAGTATGTGTGTTCCACAATAAATACTCTAAGATTGATTATTCTTATGAAATCCCATCAAACTTAAAAAATTATGGAAACCATATTTAGGAAATGTCTGAATTCTATGATTTTCCTTTCTAGTACAGAGTAAGGCATTTCCATTTGTTTCTCAGATAAGAATGCAAAATGTCATTTCCTTTTGATAGCCAACAATAAATACAGCTGTTCTGTGGAAACCCTTTCCTTCACCATTTTTCCTTTTATGCGGGGAAAAAAACAATCCAGTTGCTATAAAATAATTTCCAACTGATAGAAGTCAGAGTAGTGCCACAGATGGCATCTAAGGGAGACCCTGAGTGGAAGGTAACACAGGTTTGTCCTCCAGTAACACACAGATCCAGAAATGACACCATGGAGCATGGCTTGAACTGACGGATACCAACACTACCCTCATCATTATAGGACAAAATAACACACAGAATAGCACTATTACCTTCACTCATGCAGCTTTTGAACGAGATACCTCCAGAGTAATACAGTACCTGTCATCTCATCCTTCCTCTGGGCTGAGGAACTATTAACTCTCCTGACTGTATCTTGGTGGCACTGAGCACAGCTCAGATGCCTTACTACTTCACCAGAATCAGATGTTTTGCCTCTCTATTGTCTTTCATCTAAGAGCCACTTGAGCACTGTACTTTAACATTGCTGTCAACATTACTAACTGTTAAAACCTCACTGATATAAATAATGAATTAATATGTATGTGCAGATCTCAATTTCGCCCAATATTTCTTACACCTTTTTCATTGGACCCTCAGCATTCTGCGGGCAAATTATCATTAATATTCCCCTTTCAGCCTCCCTTTCCTGTTGTCACTGGTGCAGCAAATCAGCAGCTCTGCTCCAGTTATCACAGAGGAAATGGGACTTTGCTTGGGTACATCCAAATGGACCACTCCTGCCAGCACTGACACCAGTTGCCATATTCTTAACACATCAGAGATCCCCTCAACAGGCATGGGAATGCTCTGGTCCCACCAGCATCACTTAATCACAGTGAACTTAGTGGTGAGGTGTGTCCTTCCATGTGCAGAGTCTCTGAGGAGTCTACTGAGCCAGGACATGCCCAGTCATGGAATGGACTTTCAGGGTTAGGAGTCTATTTGATATCAGAGACAACTCAGTCAACTTACTGTAAAGGCATTTTCATATAAGAAAGCAAAAACTTACAAAATTCGTAATTCATCTTCAGCTGGTTCCAACGTTCAGTGGGCAGACATGAGCTCAGCTGTTTGCCTCAACAGAACAAACTCCATTTACATTGACAGTAAATTTGGCCCTAGTTTTGCATTTTGTGAGAAAATCTTGAAAAACAACTCGTGTCGGGATGATTTTTTTTTTCCCCCATTTTTGAAAACTTAATTGGAATAGACTCTTACGTGGCTATACAGTAAGGCCCAGCCTGAAATAGAGAAAAAGGAAACAAGATATCCAAAAACTCAGTTCTCAGTTTTAGTTTTATAATTATTTGTTGTACAGTGAAACCTGAAACACAGCACCAATATTAGGGCAAGATTTTACAAGACTAATTGTGAGCCAGGAGATGCACCTGCTAATTATTCATATTCACTTACAGTGAGACACCCAGAGCAGTGTGGTTGGCCCTCTAGAGCCATCTTTCTGTCAGAAATGCATTCAAAGGGTGTTCTTCCCTTCTCTGATATTTATCAAACAAAAATGCAATTTATGGAGCTTCAGCAGCCCCCTAGTTAATGATGAAGTTATATTTATTGCTTAGCACTTGAATATCTAGTCTAAGTAAAAGGCCAATTAGTAAAGACTACACGTTTCTGTAACTGTAAAGCCATACAGTCAGTACGTTCTCTCTATCACCACAGAGACCAGATGATTTTTCCCATCACATGTATCTAGTTCAACACTTACTCAAAATTCCAGTTTTGAGAAGAGCCACAATTTTGAAAGCCAGGCATTGAGAAGTTCAGTGCCTTTCCTCAAGGCAACATCTTATTTAGATCAGGAGATCATTTTCCTTTCCTGCTCTTGAAAAACATTATGCTATTCACTCAGTGTGTCCTATTAGCAGAAAATAGAGAAAGTTCTGATGCATCATAGCACGCATCTGAAATTCTAATTAACAAGAAGTCATCTGTAGTTGTCCAACATCGTATTATTAATTCACAAAGCAATAAAGGGATATATTTCAGACAGAATGAGAGGATAGGTACTGAATGGGGTCAGAGTATTTCACTACACATAATTTGTCATGATCTTTAACTATTTCGAACCTACCAAAGTCAAGCAGTACAAAGCCTTACCATGAAAAGGATTTCTCACCTATAAAAAGCAGTTACACTACTGTGATTTATTCTTGTGAACTTAAAACCTAAATTAGTTCTAAATCTGTATAACCCAGGGTTATACAGGAAGTATATTTTTACTGTGAATATGTAGACTTTTGCTCATTATGCATTTTTGAGCAAGAAAGGATCTTCCAGGGACACTATAATATATATATGTTTTCTGGCATTACAAGTAATACATACATTTATTTGAAAATAATATTTAGTAACGGGAACAGTAGATTTGATAATTCATTAAAGAGAGCACATCTCAGTTAAATTGTAATCAACTTTACATTCCAAAAGTCTTAGGCAGGCTCTCTTTTTTTAACCTATCCTGCAAAAATGCTCATTTTTCAAAACTTATGGCCACTGAGTAAAACTTTCTTCTTCCTACTCACTTCAAAAAATTAACTTAATTTTAATGCATAGGGAACCCCAAAATGATTTATTCATTCATGCATTACCTTTCCAGCAAGAGAATGTGCAGTTACTAGAATTTTGTACAATTAGTGTTCTGAAAGTCCTTTGAATGAAAACCTGTAAGAGGAAAGTAAAAACAAATCAAAGTTAATTGTGGCTGGCTGGAACAAAACGCTTAAATCAATATGACAATGGCTCATCTGCTCGTCATTTAGCCATTACCTGGGAGACAAGGACCTCCTGCTATGGCAGATATTTTATTTATTTTTAATACAGATTCACCACTGCCTCAGTTCTGCAGACACATTTGAAGCCAAAGTTATTCCAGACTTCCCCTGTCATACTGTTTACTCCTCATATTTTATTTATTCCTGTTGGGTCTTTGCATTGGTTTCAGAGATAAACACATACAAACCTTGTGATGCTCAACAACTTTAGCACAACAGAAAGAGAGGTTAGAAGCCATGACCTCCCATTTATAGCATCCCAGAGAAAATGGCAATGTAGTAGTATAAGAATTCTTCTAAAAATAAAACTCCATGTACTACAATATATATTTTATTTAAACCTTGCCATGAAGAGCAATGTTGCACAGTTTAGAAATATTTTGAAGTGTTTCTTCACCCCATAAAGAAACCAGGTTAAAACATGTTTCCAATACAAATTTAGAGCTGGAAACCTCTTTGTCTGGTGTTCAACACACAAAACCTAAGGGTCTAAGGGATATGACTAAGGAAAGGGCAATTTGGTGACCCTATGGACACTCAGGGCTGGATCCTTATCCTACTGGCACCAAGAAAAATCCCAAATCTGTTCAAATCAGCTGTGTTTGAGACCAGAATCAGAGCTGTTGCATGGCTTTTACTGAAAGCCACAGAACTTCCCCAGAAACCTCTTCCCCTGGGGATTTTAGGCAATGCACGTCTGGGCAGCAAAGGCTACTTGGTTGTGATTGTGACAAAGCCAAGTATTTCATTCTGGTTCCTGAACAGGAACACACGACAATTTCTTCTTTTAAGGAGATGAAAGTAAAAGGGCAGCTGATCCCATCTCTGATAGAAAAGACTAAAAGTAACCTCAAAATAAACACAGTTATTTGCATATACAAACACTGGAGCCTCATATGTATCCACTAATATCCCTTCCTTACACTGGTAGGAATGCCACATATGCTACAGCTCACACCAACGAGAATAATGAGGGAGGTGTTGTTTTTTGATATTTTTATAAGTTCATATAACTCTACAGCTGAAGCAACTCTAGGTTCATCAGAGCTATCACATAAAAGAAGGGATTCATCACGAACAAGTTTGTTTAATAATCAGTTGTCTTAACTTTAGTCCTCTCTCTGACCTGTATGTCTACAGTCTGTGTTATAGTCTGGATTACAGTCTAATCACACTGCAGCCACAGAAAGGCAAACTCCGAACAGTCACTGCCA
Source organism: Formicarius rufipectus (assembly GCA_013399695.1). NCBI lineage: Eukaryota > Metazoa > Chordata > Aves > Passeriformes > Formicariidae > Formicarius > Formicarius rufipectus. The sequence continues at coordinate 844,822 of VXAU01001803.1, forward strand.
CCTCCCTCTCTCTTTTCCTTTCCCAGCAGGTTAAACGTGGAAAATGCTAAAAATCTCCTGGGAGTGTGTCTAAAAATGAAGTGTAAATAGGTATGGAAAAACCTATGAGAAAAAGTGTTATGGAAGGTGCCTGAATGGCAAAGTGCAAAGGGTGACAAGAAGAAAATTGTGATGGCACACAAAAGGCGAGAGAACAAGAAAGATGCGATACAATAGATAGCTGGTGAGAGCCTATCCACTGCCTGGTCGCTCCTGTTCCTCCCCCTCAATACCTTCATTT
>VXAU01001803.1:845107-868831 GCA_013399695.1 Formicarius rufipectus
TTTTGTTATGATAAAGGACATTCACGATCAGTAACAATGTTATAATGATAGTAAATGCAGGATTTAAGGTATATAAAACCTTCAGCCAACATTAGAAAGCCACCAAGGGGGAGTTACCTTGCACTAGGTTCTATTTAGTGATGGCTCCACTCTTTCACTCCCTGACTGCAAATCAGCATTTTTAGTGGACAATAGGCTCAGCAGTGGCCTTATGATTGCCTCTTTTCAAATGGAAATGGCTATCCTAACTCCTCTGCCAGGTTTTTCTTACTATAGCACAAATTGCAGTTTACAAGGCTCTAAGGGGAAAAAAAAAAATCTTAGCTGAATATCTTTTTTTTATTCGACAAACTGACATGTAAATTACCCTTTAAGTGCTCCACTCTAGGGCTCTGATCATCTCCTAATTGTCACAGTCAATTGTAGCCAACAGTCTCTTCAATCCCAAGCGCTTTGACAACAAGCATAAGGATCAAAGCAGAATCAGCTCCCTTCAATATCCTTCTGTTTAGGATGCTACAAAAAGCCTGGAAAAGAAAGGTGTAAGGGCATTAGTGGAGAAGGAACTGAGAGGAGAAAGTACTATAGCAGTCATTTTCTCCTTCACTAATATTGTATATCCTTATATACTCTGTTAGCCCATGTTCAGCATGAATACATAAACATTCCAGAGAATAAATATGGTTTAAAACCACTTGGATATATTACTACTTAAAAATAAATGCATAATGCATTTCTGCTGCTTCCTGCATGCTTTTTCTTATCCTTCCCCCTCTACTCTGCGAAGAAATGGAACAACAATTATTTTTAAAGCAAATTTTGTTTTTTCCCAATGCAATCCTGCAGTATCTTCCAGGATAAGCTGGGCTGCAAACCAACCTACCCTGATGGAAATCCATCTGAAGTTGCAGTCATGGGGCTGGTATGACTTAGACATGAAGCAAGTTGTTTGTGCAGCTCTGCTTTTGCTTTCTGAAGTGCTTATAACCTAAGGTCAGGCAGAGGCTGGAGGAAAACCTTCTCATTCAGTCGGAGTCCAACTCTGAGAACAGCCAGTTTCAGTCACATCCAAAATGACTGGGAAGAAATACAAGAATAAATTCAGCAGTTCTCAAAGTCTACCCGAGGGTGGGGTGGGGGAATTATTTTCTATAATTCTGACAGAAGATTCACCTTTTATCGTATTCCCGACCACTTTAAATCAGCACCACACTACACCGCTTACATTTTTGTACTGGCTGTCTGTGTTTGATGATATGAGCTTTCTCTCCCTGCAATACACTTTCATACCCTCAGTGCCTCACAGACGCCTTGTTGAAGTCGTGTTTCCAGGGAATAGGAGTAAGGTGGAGCTATTCTGAGTCATGTTTGTACTTCAAAACTTGTACGTCTCCACGAACGTAGCAGCAACTCCCACAGAGCCTCGCAAACAGCTCCTGCCACACAGGCTGCAGGGGAGGGACCGCACAGCTTCTGCAGGAGATGTGCTGCTGGAGTGGGAGAAAGCCTGCAGGAGACCAGGGAGGCAAACTGGGGATGTGCCAAGCCCTGCAGTGACTCAAAAGGATCTCCAAATGGATAACCAGGCTCTGCAGGGTTAGGCAATCGGAGCCTTTTGGTTTCTCTGGTGGTCTTACTGCCATAGAGGAAAGGTGCAAGAGACTTAATCAGTTTTTCTGGAGTTCTGCCTCGCCCATGCCTGGAAAAAATACAGGATGGATCCTTGAAGTAAAAAAAAAAAAAAATAAAATAAAATAAATTTAAATTGGGAATTTGGATATAAAAACCTCTTTGGTCCTTCTTAAGAAATTAATTTCCTTCTCTACAGCTGTTTTTAAGAAACTGCCACCTAACATCTCTTGAAGATGATGCACCTTTTCCATTGGCTCATATAACACTGGAGGAGCAGTTAGACAAGACAACTGGATGAGTTAACAACCTGCTTCCCCCTTCCTCACTCAAGTGCTGTGTAGAAGGTGAGCTCTGTCAGATTTATTGACCGGCTGAAAGCCAGTAATTTGTGTAATAGAACTCCAAGGCAAGGGCCTGAGGTAGATCTTCCTAAACCATCACCTACATCATGCTCCCCAAAGACCACAAAAATGATGCAAAAATAACCCTATTTTTACAAAGAGATTGTAAGGAAGGTGGCACAGATACAACAAGGCTTCCTTGCCTGCTCCTGCCTTGCACCCAGCCCTGCTCAGAGCCCCCAGCATCACCTTGCACACACAGATGGGCACTGTTGAGTTAAAGATGCTAAGTGTGGATAATACAGTAGGCACAAAGACTAGTGAAAGAACATATTCAACAATGAATAGGAACAAGAAGTCAAAATTTCTCATGAGAAAGATATTTTTAAAAATGTCAATTGGGAAACGTCAAAAGCACTCAGTTGAGTGATGTAAAAATAATATAGAAGGTTAATCTAATATATAATTTAAAATAAATACAAACCCAAAATTATAAAACTGAAGTGAAGCATTTGTCTTGTCAAGCTGTTTTGTTTCCATTTTATCAAAGGGAAATATTTTAACTCTTTCTGATCAAAAATTTTACTGAAAAGGCACATTCTAAAGAAAAATTTCCAGCTCAGTGAAACACACTTTGCCCACCAGCAAATTTACAAATATTTTCCATCACTATATAAAGATCAATGTCTTCCCCAGACAGCTAAATTCTGAGGTGGCTCCAGTTAAAACATATATTTTCCTTGATATTTCAATATAAAAGGCAAACCCTATTATTTTCTAGAAAGATTATTCCAAGACATTAGGACACCTTCCAAATTAAACCTTCTCTGCATTTGTGGTGGTTTATAGACACTAGAATTGTCTTGGTATATAAAGACATTTTCAACTCCTCATTCACCCACAAAAGTGGCACATGCCAAGAAAAAGCTGCAAGGTCACCTGGAATGTAATTAACTTTTTAAAATTATTATTTATTTAAACAACAGAAGTATTTCCAAACAGCACAACATCAGCTAACACAGCCTGTGCTGTTCCCTCACCTTACTTGAAAATGCATCCAAATAGTCATTGCATGAAGCTGTGGATTCCTGTCGGTGGAGTTGCTGTTGACAGACAGCAGAGAGATGAGGAGCACAGTGATCCTGGGCATTATCCTTGTTTCCAGCTGGTAAGTCACAACAGAAAAAGGTTAAAACAATATTCTTTCCCTATCAGAACTTTTTCGTGGAGACAATTGCTATAGTGTTTGCAAAGCACAGGTTTCATTACCAGGAAGTAGTAGAGTGTCCACATGACCATGAATGGGAGGAGATAAGCTCAGTGAGACAGTTTTCCCTTAAAATAAGGGACACATTATGGGAAAAATTGAAAAAAAGCCTTGCTCTATCACAGAATATATTCCTTTTTTTCCAACACATGAAGCTCCCAGCAGTAGAGGTGGTTGACATACCAAGCCAGTTGTTGCTCAGGACCATTTTTTGATCCTCTAGAGTTGTACTTTATGACAGATGATTAACGATTGTCTTGTAGGATTGTAATGAGGGGAAAGGTGCCACTACATTGCTTGGGCACCAGAACAGCCTGCAAGAAAGTGACCAGCTGCCTCCCACAGGTCATGGGTCTGCCAGGGACTGCTGGGGTTCTTCTGGAAGTGGTACCCCAAGTAGGGAGCACTGAATGCTGAACAGACCATGAGTCACTGACAGGATTCTGATGCCTTTTCCTACAGACTTTAACATCACCCCCCACTCTAGTTGTAAAGGAGGGGAATAGTAGTGTCCATTGTGCTGCTGACATTTCTCTCTGAAGGGGTGGCTCCTCAGTGAGCAGTGGTCATTCTTTATTTAGCTCTCGGCCACAAGCACAGATTTTTGCAGCCCTTATTTCTGCGCTTCTGAAAAGCAAAAGGATGAAGGGTCACATTTGGGAAGCCTCAAAGTGACAGCCAAAGCACGTGCTCTGGTGTGATGTGAAAGTCCATGGCCACAGAACCACTTCAGGACTGTTGCAAGGCCACTGATAGGGCTCGTAAATTACCAACAATTAACTGATGGGCTCCCGTCATTAAATCCTTGTTCAATTCAGCCTTTCAGACAGAAAAGACAAACTCTTTCTCTCAGGGTTGCCTTGCAGGTATCTGTGCAGAGTTTGCCAAGAACATTTGTCAACCTCTGGGATCTTCAGAAGACCATCAGCTTGTGCTTCAGCTGGGGCTTTTTAGCATGTTTAAGCAGATCACATGCTGCTTTTTAAGTGATTATTTCTAGCTGGTGCTCAGGGGCAGGGAGTGTTGGTGGTCAGAGCTCCTCTGGTGCAAAGGCACAGAGATTCAAGCCAGAGATCACAGGACTGAAGGAGCCAAATTGTACACAACCTCTTGCTCTTGGGGAGAAAATGCTTTTTGGGGTGTCCTCAGAGCTTATTAGCACAGTTTCTACCACAGATAGCTCAATTACACAGCTCCAACTCCTACCACATCCTCCTAAGCCCAGGAAAACATTCCAATCCCCTTTCACAGAAGAGGACATAGAGGCTGTTTTAACAGTGGGATCCAACTCTATTAAAAGCTAATGAGATGTGCTGTCCAGCAAATTCACCAAAGTCATGAAAAATTGGTTTCAGAGCCAAGGCCACACCACAGCAGCTCCCAGGGTCTAATCTGTGCTCAGGCAGTCTGGTATCACAAACTCCTTCCTGCTTTTAACTCTTCAGAGGTCAATTTCAGGCAGCTAAACATGCAACAAGGACATTTAGTTCACTTCCAGGCTCCTGCATGACAAAATCCAGAGCAAGGGCATCATTCATGGACACTGCCATTAGAACTTGGTTGCAAGGCAAGCTGTTTCAAATAATAACCAGAGAGAGAGAAAAAACCCATGTCTTACCACATGTCTGTTAAGAAGAATATTATGCAGCATTTATCAGCCCAGCCAGGAGCTTGCTTCATGAAACTGGTTTCAATATAGGAGTTTAAGTATATAGTAACTGATAGAGGGAATATAGACATTATTTTGCACAAGGAGAGTCTATATCTGTTACTAAGCTGTAATTTTAATTGACATTAAGCAAGAAGAGCCACAAGAATAGGCCTATTTCTCACAGCACATCTATCTTGTGTGCAGTTGCTTCGGGCTCATGTACCACCAGTTTAGAAACATGTGTAATTGCTTATGGTCAGCATAGTACCACTGCCAGATCACACATTAAACAGATAACCACTATTATTATAAGAGCAACTTCCTTGACCTCACATTTTGGTCTGGCTCTGAATTCCTGTACTTTACCAGTTTGGTTTGTTGCATTATGCCAGCCTTCTGCCTCTACATGTCATTTTCTACTCCTGTAAGTGACCGGTGCAATGGAGAGCTCACTCTAAAAATGCATATTTGAGCACATGAATAGAATAAATTCAAGAAATATGATCACAGTTGCTCCTGTAATGTTTTTATAAACACAGAGTCTCTGCTTTTTTATTATAGTTAAGGTACAGTGTGTTATTTGGCAGAGGAATCTGACTTGAAAATGTAAAAGGTTCAGGCAACCACACATTTGGAAGTAAAAATCTTTCCTTAAAACAAGGCTCTGGTTTTTAAACATAGCAAAATTTCTGGAAACTTCAATGTCTCAAAGTCTGCCAAAGCTCCAGTCACATGTAACATATTCTTGAGGCTTACATATAATGCTTCAAGTAATAAACAACATCTTGTTTAGAGCAGGATAGAAAAAGAAAAAAAAATAAAAGGGAAAACAATCATTAGGAGTCAAAGATCTATATCAGTACTGAAAACAAATTTCTTGCACTGAAACCTCAGAGTAAATGTTATAATGGATTAATAAGAGATTCAGATACTTTCCACACCTTTAAGTATTGCAGTTAAAATTTTAGGTTAAAATCTTACAGCAATTAGATAAAAAATTATTCCAAAAGAAATAAAATACATTCACTGAAGCACACAGGTTTTCAGCAAAAGAAAAAAAGTTCCAGTTACCCTAATTCAGTAACAAAATGAGTTACACATTGTACATAACTATAGGTCATCTGCAGCCCTTCAATGCTCTCTGTACAATTCATTTATCATGTGTTTTTTATTCAGGAACAAGGTTGTATTTAAAAAAAAAAAAAAAAAAAAAAGGTTGTTTCCATGCAAAGGCTCTTCGTGCAGAATATTCACAGCTTAAACATATGCACAGTCATCTCTACTAGTCAGACACCATTTCAGTCCTCTCATCAGAATGCACATTAACAGAATGAATTTGAGACACAGAAATAGCACACCGCAGCCAGGGCAGGAGTACGGGCCCTAACACCTACCTCATTGGGATCGAGTCAGGTTTAATTAATTAATGCTTATGAAGCACTATGAGCTCCTCAGATCATCACTTCAATTCATTATCACCCCCATTTGTTTTGTATCCCACTTTCCCCCTTAATTCAACAGTGAGTTTCCTTTGGAAAGTGTTGCATTTATAGAGTAATGAACAGATGAAAGCAGTTGGAGTGATTTCACAGGAGTATAAAAGGGAGTAGGAATCCTTCCTGCTCAAGTCTCTTAGCATTAAGTCTGGGAGGAGCATGAAGCTTTGTGATGTATAATGCTTTTCCAGAAATCACCCCCAACCAAATTGTGTCCAAGTGCACCGGATAACGGTGAAGGTAAGAATTTAACATCAAAACATTTGGGTTTAGTCTGGGAAACTTCCCTGCCTGCATTTATGTTAATTAAAGATGAGTATGAGCTACAGTGCTCAGAGGGAGGGGTATGCATGCAGGCATTTGGTTCTTGCCTCATCTCTAATAATTATTAGATACATTGGATGGAAATAGTTGGAAAGAAAATCAATAAGAGAATGAATCAAGAAAATTAATGGCAATTTCAAATACTTACAAGTATAGGATTTCACTCAAGGGCAAGACAAGATAAAATTAGTAGTCTGTATTAAAACAAAACAAGATACAGTTTGATCAACCTTCCATTCAATGGAATTTCCTTTGAAGACCTCAGATTTTGGCTTTAAATGATTGGGATTACAGAACTTAACAGGGAAGAAAAGAAAGATTATCTGGTGAAACTCCAAGGTTGCTATAGACTTTCTGAGAAGAAACCAGATTAAGACAACAAAATTACTGGTGGAGGAAAAGCTGATAAAGAAGACTAGAATTTGATAATGGAAGAATTTAATTACTCAGGTATTGATTGCTATGATAACTACGTGGAAGCTAACCAAGTTTGTTTGTAGCAGCAATACTATTAGCCAGTAGCTGTGCTGAGCCCTGTGCTTGGAGATAGGCATGTATGCTGCTATAAAATTAATTTTAATTATAAAATTTAACTTTAATCACATTTAATGTCAATATAAGTTTAAAAGTTAATGATAGAGAGTTCAAACCTCACCATGATAAAGATCCTCATAGATTTAAAGGATAAATCAATGGAAAACATTCTTATCAAGTAAAGATTGGGAGAGTCACAAAGTGAACAGACTTGGGTGAGAAGAACAATTAAAACACAAATATGTTTTTATGATTCATTTAAAGAGAAAAATCTTACCAGCAACAGAAGAATTGATACAGTCAGTAGTGGGGGGAAATGTGCTAAAAACCCACAATAAAGGCAATCTGAGAGTAGTGAACGAGGGAGAAGAAAATATGCCTTAGTGGAGGGGTGTTTTTTTAGTTATTCTGATTAATAAGTTCTTCCTGCCGTACTTGGAAGATGGGACTTCATCTTCCAGAACTCAAAAATACAGTTTTAGTTAGATATTTTTGTTGCTGACACACTGAACCAAAAGCTTGACATGTTATAAATGGAATTGACCTCAGGCAGTCCCATGACCAGAAGAGTGGCCTCCACTTCCACATGTTATATATTCATAAACTGTAATTTAATCAATATATCTGTGAGCAGGTACTTAAAATCCAGTTCTTTCCCAAGATGGAAGATCTTCAGCAAGAGAAGTGGGCGACAGCCACTAAAGCTGGTTGAAGGTGAGATCTTCATATTTTAGGTCTCCTTCAGACCCAAGTTAAAGCTGGTTGGGTTTTCCCATGGATTGCACACACTCTTTCACCACCATCTTAGCTGAAAACAAATTTTAATGACTGTCCTGAGCGTTCTGCAACACTGCAGATTTCTCTGCCATTGAAAGAGAGGTGTCTATCCCTGGTGGGGTGGAGGTTAAGGACCCCCACAGGATCTGGCATGTCCCCAGGCTGCTGAGTGATGCATTCAGAGTCTGTGGTGTCCCCAAAACCCTTTCTGGCTCAACTGAATGTGGTCTTACCTGGCTCTTTCTTTGGCTTATACAGAAAGCTCAACTCAGATCCAATTTCCAACTCATTCTTTTGCCACAAGTGAGGTAAGGACGGTCCCAGGTGAGTCAAAAGCTTTCCTATCAACCTTATATTCTCATTCATTAAAGAAATAGAATCATTCTTTCCATGAAAAAATTATCTTCTTTTAGAGCAAAACCCAATTTTCATTAAAAAAAAAAAGGAGGGGGGAAGGAATTTTGCTTTTCCATGGAAAATGTTTCCATTTGGAACCATAATCACAATGATCAACTGGTTGTTCCTCACCATGGTTTATAAACCAGACTGTAGTTCAGGCAAAATATCATCCCACTTCAGCAGAGACACCACCAGAGGCAGAAAGCCCTGGCCGTGGAGGATGTGGCACCCAAACTACAGCACCTGTTATACAGGGCCAGTAAGAACTTGATTACACAGATTCCATTTGCTTTAGTCTTAAATTTTTCATTTGGTTTCAGTTCAAGGGGAGGAACTCTTTGCTGTGTAGAATGTTAGCTTTCCAGTATTAAAATCAATCTAAGCAAGAATCTAATATTAATCAACCACTTACTGTATTTACCAGAAATTGCCAGGTTCATCATTGTAATAGAAAGATCTACAGATGGGAAGAGAAATCTGGGAAGGACAGTAAACATTCTAAATAGTCTAATAATGGAAAAAATAAAGCTAATCTGAACCAAAATATTGCATGATGTATGTAATTCAGTAAAATATTAAGAATTATTTTTGCTGCAGCAAATAAAGGTACACTTCATGAGCCAAAAAAAGTACCTAAGAAATGTGGTAGGGATCTCTAATAAATCAGAAATGTTAAGAAGTATCCCAAAAGTCATTTCGATCTCTTGGTACTGAAGTAGAGCAAGCACAGTGCATAAGGGTTAACTCCTCAGCTCACATAAATCAAGTTAACACCATTTAAGTTAACAAAATGTATTCAAAGTCAAATTCATTTACTCCAGCCAAAGATCTGTCCCTAACTCTATCCTTCACATTTTATACTGCATTAACAATTTTAACATATTCAGCTTTAAAGCCCAATATACTTCAATATAATCTCCATTACATATACACACTTTTATGTACACATGCATATGCAGAGGAATACATACATATATAATTATTTTAAATCATAATATAAACAAATTAACATAACACAATTCCTAGCTATGAAAAAAATAGAATAGGAATGCTTTTGCAGGATTTAGTGAGGAAACACACTGAAAATCCTAATTTGAGTAGAGTCAACCAACGTGGATTTATGAGCAGGAAATCTTGCTCAAATAATTTGTTGGAATTTTTCAGAGATATCCCTGCCAAGGTAGACAAGAAAAATACCGTGGATGGTATACAATACGCCTAGACTTTCAAAAGAGTGTTTGATAAGATCCTGCACTGGAGATTACCAGCAAGGTACAGAGCCACTGCATAAATGATAACAAACTTTAATGAACAGATAACAGTCTGCAAACAGCATTCACCGAGTGACTTAGAGACTCGCTGTCAATGCAGGATAGTGCCTGGGTCAGGTTAGGAGCTTGTCTTGTCTCTAATCTATGTAAAAGAATTAAATCAGAATATCAAAGGTAAGGTATCAAATCATGCCGGGGACATAAAAGTGACAGGGGCTCGGGCAGCAATTGTCTAACTCCGGCTATAAATGCGAGATCCAGATCAGCAGCATCAGCAGCACCAGGATCGCGCCGCTGTGCCAGAGCCCGGAGCTGAGAGAGCAAAGTAAACAGGTTTTTCTGATGCAGGGGGAAATGTGAACACATCCCTGGCAGAGGCACGGGGCGAAATAGTGGAGGGTGTTATGAAATAGGGAAGAGAGAAAACGTAAGTGCTCCTTGGAGAGAAGGGAAGAGCTCAGGGAGCAACTGGAATTCCAGCAAAAGGGAAGAAGTAGATAAGAGGATGCTTTGAGCTTTCTAATTCTTAGGAGATGGGGAGTTTACAGGAGATTAAAATCCTTTGAAATTAGAGGGGGGAAAAAAAGTCAACCTTTTGTCCTTTTTTATTCTATCCCAATTTAATGGGCAAGTGTTTGGGTGAGACTTTCTCTCCCAGGAATTGTTACTTGATACTTTCACTGTAAGGGTCTGCTAACAAAGTGATGCCTGGCATCAAACACCAATCCTGTTTCCCTTGAACCCAAGCTCCATGTAGTTTTGAAGCACTGCAGTACCTTTCTGCCTCAAGGAAAAGCTTTGGACAACCAGCAGACCAGGGGGCAGAACAAAAATCCTGGGGCTCATTTCTGTGCTGCCACAGCCCAGGTCTGTGCTGAAGTAGCTTGACAACCCTGCTGATACTTTTTCAGAAGAACCAAAGATATTCTGCCTCCTAAATCCTATTTAAGTGTTTCCTCACTGAGAAACACAGTCTGCAGTCACTTTCAGTGTGCTCCTTGAAAATGGGGATCGGTCCCCTAAAGCTTTGATTTTTGGAAACCCTTGACCTCTCTCCAGGTACAATTTTTTTTTTATGTTCCCCATAGATGATGTCCGTAAAAATGGGTTGGCACAGGGGAAAAGAATCGCGAAACAGGATTCGAGCCCTTTCATCTGATGGAAGAACAAGTCCTCCAAAACATTCTGATGAAAAAAAACTAAAAATATTGCTGGGAAGGGCTGAACAGATTCACTCTGGCATCCAAGGTTATTTAACGAATGACTTTTTGGTTGTCATTCTGTTGCTGAAGGAAGCTATGTAGAATTTCACCAGGTATTGAAATAAAACAGCATTAGATAAGAAAGAGCTCTGTTCCATATGAATTTGCTACTTATCAAGTTTTATATGGGTGTTTTTTCAAACCACTTCTCCAGCTCTTGGATTTACTGACATGTCTGCTTCACTCATTTTGGTGGACCATGTTTCAACAGCAAGGCTGAAACTGTGATCTAATGAACATTTATTAAAGATTAATATTTCAGCTTATTATACACTTTTTAGCAATTATTCTCTTTATTATCCTTCTGCAAGGACCTTCACAAAAGACTAGTCTGATGTTGTGGTAGTCACTACACTAACTTCCACTTTTTCAAATCAGTTCCTTTGGAAAAGGATTTTTAAAACCCAAGGATTTAAGCTATGGGGGTTTGCAGTCCAAGAGATACCATGGGAAATGTCTTTTACACCCCTCTTTGCCCCTGTCCAAGCTAAAGTGGCATTTTCAAATCTTCTTTGGATCACCAGATCTCTGGTTAGGTTGGATTCAACCTTCAAAATTCAACAGTAAATTTTTTTTAGACTTTTACAGGGTTTTTAAAAACACTGTGGATCCTGGATATAAACCTGATGTTTTCTGTGCCTCTCAGATACTGTTTACTGATTAATTTTTAACCAGCTGCATGCCCATGTTTTCATTTCTGTCATAACTCTTTCTTCACCTGCCTGAAACCAAAAGATTTCTAATTTTATTTCCGTTTCCAAGTTTCTCAAAGTTCCCTGTCCACCCAGCACTGCCATCGTAGTTCCTGAATAAAACCTCAGTGTTTCTCAACAGGGTGAAGAATTTCTTCCCCTAAACAACCTCTGCTAGCAGTACCTCTTTTTTTTTCAAGGGAAAATATCTAAATAAATGAANTCAATGCACTTAAGCAATAAATTTGAGTCTTTTCTCAATCTTACATCACAGTGATCTACCTAACCTGCTTCCCACTTCATGCTTCACCCAAAGTACTTTTGTTGCCCCAGCCTATCAGTCTTTGAAATTTGAAAATCAGTCAGGTTTATCTGTGAGTTGTGTTTCTTTCCTCACGTTTGTGTTGAGTGCTCTAATGCCATTCTCCTTTGAGTTGCGTCAGAGGAAAGGAAAGACCCAGGGTTTTTTACATGTCTGAGGAAGCATCTGTATGCTAATTCCCTCTCAACTTTGCTAGCAGAAAATTTAAAGGGAGGTAGTTTTTAATAAATGAGGACTAGTCAGTAGTTAGAAATCTTTGTAACATTACTGATTTCTTGGGAGCTTTTTTCCTCCCACCAGCCTTCAAGGCTGTTTCTTGACTTTACAAGATCATTATAAGTTAAAACTTGACTCCCAAAAGTCCTGCTCCACCTTAAAAATTGCACTGAAACTGTCAAACATCAATTTTGAATCAATGCCAATTCAGTATAAATAAAGTGTGATATGGACACTACAGCAAAGGATAGCCTGTGAATCAAAAGAGCTCTTATCGCTCAAGGAACGTGATAGATTTCTCTCCAGTTATTCCAATTTTGATCACCTTTTCCAGAGAAGAGCTTTAGTGACTGAAATAGGAATAAGATATGAAGGAATCATTGTTTCTGTCTGTTAAAGATGCTTGATACAAATGAAGCCTGAGCCTAATCCTTTTTTAAAAAGACCTAAACATTAGTATTCTCATAATTAGGTTGAGGACTGAGGTAGTGGCTGTATCTGGTGAGTTTAAAAAGAACAAGAAACCAAACAGATTATGCCAATTAAAAATGAAAGGTTCAAGAATAAACAGTGAGTTCTTGTAGAGCGATCTGATTCACAGCGTAGTAGGAATTATGTCAAATAAAACCACCGAGTGAACCGAAGTATTAATGAACAGAAGAGATATCCAGACATGTTTACACAGGCAGACAGGGCTGGAGGATATATCCACAACGTGGGGAGGTGTGTTGTAATAAACTTGAAGGGGGGACAGACTTGTTGGGCCAAGTGTCCCTTTCCTATCCAGGAATTTCTCATGTCCTCATTACCCTTTCACCTCCGGACAGCTGCAATGTTAAAATCTGGCTCATGTCTTAAGGAAATTGAGTTTAATGCCCTTAATTTAGTCCTCAGTCCACATATATCTATATCAAACAACTTGGCTCAACAGGCTGTGTGTGCTGAGGGAAGAGGCCCATCCTGGTATGGCAGGGCTGTTGCAAGGCAAGTCTAAGACCTCTATAAAGCACGTGCAGACTGTGTGATACACCCGTGGTATGTTCACACTTGAGAGAAACCAACTTATTTTCATTCCTTGCTCTTTCTGGTGTCTTTTCATGCAGCATTTTAATTACAAAAGCAGTCATGTTGCTATATCATGACAGCAACAAAGATGGACAAGAATGAAGGTCATGTCTTGGTTTTCTCATGTTTTCTTAACCCCTCAATGCAGGGTATCACAGAATCGCAATATGCTGAGTTGGAAGGGACCCACAAGGATCATTGAGTCCAATCCTTGGCCCTTCACACGCCCCAAGAGTCACACCCTGTGACTGAGAATATCATACAAACACTCCTTGAGCTCTGTCAGGCTTGGTGCTGTGACCATCGCCTTGAGGAGCCTGTTCAGAGTCCACCACCCTCTGGGGGAAGAATTATCTTCTAATACCCAACCTAAACCTCCCCTGACACAACTTCAGACCATTTCCTGGGGTCCTGTCACTGGTAACCTCAACAAGGAGCAAGTTATGGGCCTGATTCGGCACAACTGGCTCCTTTCTGAAGCCCAGATGAGGGTGCAGGGTTAGGTGCTGCATTGATAGATTACGTAGCAGAGAAAACATGAGTGGCATGTTTTGGTGCTGGGGATTGATATGCAACACTCTGAACACCAAAGTCATCTGCTAAATAATCTGGAGTCAGAAAGGAGAAGAGTGGTTGTGGTGGCGGAAAAAAAATTGCAAAGGGGATAAAAATCAATCATCAAAAGGTTGTTATATGTTAGTAAATCATTTTAACTAATTGATTACATCATATCTCCAGCCAGGCTTCCAATTTGAAATCTTCAGGAATCATTGGGCAGGGGTGGAAAAGATACTTGTTCCCTTCATCTGGAAAACATCTATTTTGCATGTTTTTCAACATTGTGGGGTTTTTTTCTCTGTATTTTTGCTTAAGAATATTTCTTTATGCCTTTGTGATGATTTTCTTATGATCCATTTGCTTACCAACATAAGGAGCATAAAAGTGTATGTAGTTACTTGTAGTGCCTTGGTATAAATGTCAAAGTACTGGTTGCATTTTGGGGTGGAAAGAAGGATGTAAGATAGAGGATAAGTCTGTCCACTCAAAGGCAGAAGCAGCTGATTTGTAAATAACAAAATTGTAGGATTTATTCCTTTTGATGCACTGCACTTTTATTAAAAGAAAATCCCCTGGAAACCTCTGTAAATGGCATGAAACATATAATTAGACTTAGCTTTTCTCACTCTCTGCTCATTTAAATGCTCCGTAACTTCAGTGGTGATTCAGTAACAACTGACTTCATAGAAACGTCTGACAATGAGAGCAAATATTTGCAGTGTTTTCAGTCTCTATATTTCTCCCTACAAGGCAGAGCTTGTCTTCCTCATGCGTAGATCAGCATCATTTTCTCTACTGCTCCCACCTCTAACCACATCCACTTTCCAACATGAAATATCAGATGTGGCTTTTTGCATCTGGCTTCTTCTCTCCTAAACGCTACCCCACAAATTCCTGTCTCCAAATTCCAGACACAGACATTTCTTATGTCTCCTGTGCTCCCAAAAATGAGTGCCACCACCAGGCAGGCTTTGGCATAGGCAAAGTCACCACTGCCAGGCACAGCCGGTGGTGGGTGGTGGCACAGGAGCTCATCCAGGCACTCACCTGCCCCAGTAGCAGAGGCTGTGCTGAGGTTGGGTTTGTTTTATTTTCCCTGGGCTCCACCACTTCTGCCCTTTCCCTGCTTGGCAGGGAAAGGGATCTCATACATAGACAGCCATCTCAGCAGAGTCATTGGTATAGATCAGATATAAAATCACCCAGGGTCCATTGTGCTGCCCTGAATATCCCCACCAGCCTCCACAGACATCAAAACAACTTGTGTAACAAATGAGTATCGCTCTGTAGTGAGCTCAATCCATGCAAATGTATTTCCTTGTGGGGACACAACTCAGCCAAGTCATGATACAGGAGACAGAGACTTAGAGTTGCAATTCCTGGCTCCTGGAGCCAAGCACATCAGTGCTCACAGCCATCCAACCCAGCCTTCCAAAATTATTCCAGAGACCATTTTACCTCCTCCCTAGCCCAGAATTTGGGAAATCACACCCACTCATAACCTCCTTGTTGTAGGTCCCTGGGCAGGTGGATCCATCGATGTGTGGACTCCCCAGATGAACATCAAACAGTATTGCCATATTCCACCTCATGCAGTTTTTGGATCCATTTCCAACTTGTCAGAACAAGGAAGAAGGATAAAGTCAATGTAGTAGCTTCTTATTAAAAAAAAAAGGAAAAAAAAGGAAAAAAAGATAAAAATAACCATTTTTAGAGGGTTTCAGGTTGAAGGTTGCTTGTCAGAATCCAAGAAGAGAGCAGCAGTTGTTCTGACACTGCGGTTTTCACATCCTTGTCAGAGATATGAAGCAGGATAGCTGATGTGTGTTAAAAAAAGGATGGTAAGGTTTAAAATAGTTTAGATGCTGCCTGGAGCAAGTTTTAAGTGATATAGTAAGAAGCATTGGTAGGAGTGTAGATGCACCTAAAGCCAACCATGTGGGGAAATGATTTGTTTCGATGCTGGTACCTTTAGCACAACACTGACCTGGAACACCACAGAGCAAATGACCCAGAGAGTAGTCAGGAAATTTCCCAGGAAACATTTTCAAACCATAAACTGGGGAGCAAGTGACAACCTGGAGAATGCTATCATGGCAAGTGGGGTTAAAAATAGCTCTCCTGTTTTTGACAGCTCTAATAACCCAGAGTCTAAGATTCGGGCTTGGAAAGGGGCCAGCTGGCCAAGCCTCTATCCACAGACAGGCTGGAGATGATGCTGATAGTCAGAGGGAAGCAAACAGAAGACCTGGCAAGTTCAATGCCACCCCTGATGAAGGGGATGTCTGCCAGTTCATGGGTAAATCTGTAGTTTAGGTGTGCAACAGTCGCTGCATTGTGCCTCTGCTTCTCCTGGAATCTAATACAGGCAGAAGCCACCCACAGGACAGCAGGAATTTTCCAGGTATTGGGCAATTCCATACACATGTAATTTCTTTGGAAACTGTGCTGCAGTATCTTATTGTTTCTAATCATTTGGTATGTTCTAAGTATCTTCATAAACCTTGTGTTTCCATAGATTTTAAAATGCACAGCTAATCTTCCAGGGTCACTGAGAGAGGAACATGTTTTCCCTGGGGCAGTGCTAAGAAATAGTTGGGGCAATTGATTGACTCTGGAATTTTTGGATGGCCATCAAAATGTCAACTTTGCACCCAGATTCGCTGCTGGTAATTTCACCTCTATTAACTTAATCAGTAGTCATTGGGAAAAACAGGGAGGCGCTAAGAAAGCCAGGGAAAAGAAAATTTGATCTAGTCCCAAATAAGTAGAACTGAGGCTACTGTGTAATTATAGAATTTGTATTCACCATTCAGCCCAGTTAAAACAAAACCCTCTATTTCCCATGTTAATAAATACCCCCTAAAGTTTTCCATTGGTCTCACAAAGGCATAACAACATCCAAGGGGCTTTGGCTGATGTTCTTATTGCCCCATCCCTGAAGTGTCTAAGACCAGGTTGGATGGGGCTTGGAGAAACCTGGTCTAGTGAAGGTGTCCATGCCCATGGCAGTGGTGGAATGAGATGAACTTTAAGGTCCCCTCTAACCTAAATCATTTTGTGATTTTTGGCACTGGATGCTTTCACCCCAGAACTGCTGCTGGGTGACGTCAACCCTAAAAGGGCAGTCTCCCTTTGCAAAGAACTGTGGGAGCATCTCCAGATGTTTGCTTTCTCTCCTGAGTTTAGAACAAAAATGCAGAGGTTTAACCCCAATTCCCACCTCATCCTTTTGCAGAGAACTTGCTGCCATTGCCACCATCCTGATGGCCAAAGAGATGGCAGATTTGGTCACTTGGCTCAGAGCTCAGCCCTTCATGTGACAAGTATTGCTCAAGTTTACCACTCTTGTTATTACAAATTCAACTCTTCCTAGAAAGAGAAAAAAAAGAGAGAAAAGAATCTGTTATCACTGAACATACACAACTGCTAAACATCCTATTCAATATAACTTCAGCCTGTTCTGAGAACTATGTTTAACAGTTTCTTTATGCAGTACCTGTCTGTCAAATATTGCCCATTAGATTACCACAGAGTATAAAATATACTTCCACTATATATGTGTATANAAAATAGACATTAAGAGCTTTCATTTTACATTGTATGTGTGCTATGTACCTTGTATTAATGGCACTAACATTTAAAATTTAAACACATGTATTTTTGCCTCCATTTTGATGTAATTCCTTTAATCTGTTAAATATGAATTGTTCATCAATTAAAAGTATTTCTAGAGCATCACCCTATTTCTTCAGTATGACATCAGGGAGCCAACAGACTACACACAGAATATTTGGACTCCCTGTACATTTAAATGTGCCACTAAAGAAAAATTCTCCAAAGCTTTAATTTCTTAATAAATCAAATTCAGATCTTGACTAAGTGAAGACAACTCCTTGGAAGCCAGGCAGGCAGTATTGCTATAACAATTAACCCTTGGTCAGAGGCAGTGGAGCAGAGGCTACTCTTTTAATTCTTTTCTTCAATTTTTGTACCTTTTGAGTTCTGGTTTTGTCCAGCTGCCCCTTCCTCCTTTCTGTTCCCCATGTGGCTGAGCTGAGCTCACAGGGTTGCTCAACAAGCACCATCACTTGCACCTCTTTGCTGACCAACTTATAACTGATCTGCAGCTTCAGTTGTTCCTTTATCTCCACCAGCTCAGAGCAGGTGGGGTCTTGAGGTCTATGATTGAGGCATATTAAAATTTAACAGGAAAATACCAATGGTGGCTCACCAGGAGGACACGGTAAAAATTTATATTAAAAGTTCTTGATGTTTTAAACACCTCAAACTGAAACAACCTTTGGTCTTCTCACTAAGTGTCATATAAACAAGATGGGAACACTGCATATCAGAGACATTTCTTTATGGTTTCCTAGTTTGACCTCACATGGTTTTAAGTAACATGTATGTATTACAGGAAATCTTACTACTGTATTTAAGAAAATGAGGCCTAAATGTGCTCATATCCAGAAGATTCACCATCTTATTAATGCATATATGTCATGCATAGAATATTAACAGCTACATAACTAGATAGGAACTTGCATTTCAATAAACATACTTTTACAAGTGAGAAGAAAAAAAAAAAGTTTTGCATTAGGATGTTACTTACTTCATGTCTTTGTCCTGGGAGAATGCAACTAAAGAAACCACATTTAAAATCAGACATTAGATATGCAAATATGTGTTCAGATCAGAGATACGAAAATTATTCAAATGATTAATTATTCATCATAAAAATGTCAATTAATAATTCTGAAGCATAATAGGCATCTTTCTAATGCATCTTTATTTCTCCAGCCTAAATACTGTTGAATCTGTGTTCAATTGCATTCTAACAAGTTTTTAAAAATTCAACAAAGTAAACAACCAACTATAAACAAAAGTGAACTGTGAATTTTAATCACTGCCAATTGAGCCAAGAAATGTGGCCAAACTTCAGCACTGATCCCAGAAGAGAAAGGAAAGCATCTCCAGCTCCTGGTGCAGGACAGCAGATAGAGGATGCTCACTGCTCTCTGGCCACTGTGAGAAAACCTTTTGGGTCCTGTGGATGCTGTTCTGCTGCAGACACACAGACAGACCTTGTGCACAGGAGCTGAGCAGCTCTAGGCCATCAGAATTGATGCTATAAATGACAAAATTAACAAAAACATGGGGGAGATTCACTTTTAACATGCAGGGGCTCACACAAGATTAAATATTACAGTGATCCACTTGTTAGAATTGCCTAGGGATAGATAAATTAAAGCCAGACAATCTTTTCCCTTGCTTTTGGCTCATATCCTATCCCTGAATGGGTTTTCCGCAGAGAAACTTGAAAACTTTGGGAATGTTGATTCAAAAGGTTTCTACCCAAATACCTCATCAGTGAGTGGGGGGAGTGTCATTCCCTGACCCTTTCTTCCTCTCCTCTGGGGCCTCACCTCCATGTGGAAATGGGGAAAAAAAATAAAGGTTTTGCTTTCTAAATCTTGGTTTATAGCAACACCTGTATTGAGAAAAAGGTATCCAACAGCATCTGGGGACCACATGGGGCCCTCCCCACCCACAAAAATGATTCCAGCCTCTCTTATCCTCTACTAGCACAGGTGACCACAGAAAACAATCCATCCTGGCTTTTTTTGCTTGTTTGGTTTGGGTTTATTTTGGTTGGTTTTTAGGGTGGTTTTGGTTTTTTGTTTTGTTTTTTGTTTTTTGTTTTTATTTTTTGCAGTCTTCCAACTTCTTCTCAGGTCAAGGACAGCTTCTACACCCCAGAGATCAGAGGATGAGAAACAACTGGCACCACAGGGAGCCCCATTCTTGCAGGAGCAGCTCCCTTGGCGGAGCAGAGCTGTGTGGGGGGAAGGATGCTCTCCCCAGGCTCGGCTGCAAGTGGGCACATCTCATCTGGGTACCCTACATGGGGATGTTTAATCCCTGATGAAGGAGGGGTTCCACACTTTGGGGAAAATATTAGAGGATTCTGGCAATGAAAGACCTGAAGGAAAAGCCTCAGAGCAGCTGAAATATATTTAGAGGTGTTAAACCTCTGTCTTCACCAGTCTCTAAAATATATTAGTCAAAACTTATCTGCCAGAAAAGTTTTGCTGCTATTCCCTTGATTTTTCTCCCTCCACCTGGCCAAGAAAACATGCTCCCCGTTATCATCCTGCACTGGGGAAAAAAGCAGACACGTGGAACTAAATTAGGCCATGAATCATCCCATCAACCTGTGCCACCAGGTCCCCACAAAGCCACCATGGCAGTAGGTCTCAGGAGAAGGCTCAGATCCTCCAGGGCCTGTGCCCTGAAGCCCTCCTTGGTGGCTGGTCACCTCCCCTGCCAATCACACTTTCGTGCCTAGGGGTCTCAAGGGGTCTTTCCCCTGAGCAGTCCCTTTTTCAAGGCTGGGTTGGTCCCTGGTAGCAGGATTTACATCTGACCATCCCTACAGACCCACACAGGGATGGGGACATGGGGTTATCTCCAAGGAAGTTATCATGAGGGGTTTTGGTGGACAAAAGGAAACCCACTGAGGACAGGAGGCAAGCCAGCTTCTTCCATGGTTTAACTCAGTCAGGTTTGCATCAGGATCAGGCAGCTCCTGCCTCAGTTCTCTTCATATCCACACAGGAAAACTTGAGGAAAAGAGGAAAAACCTGCACCCAGAGAACAGCCCTTAAAACCATTTCCAAACCACAGCACTGGGAGCTTACACAAAGAGGGAACTGGAATTTGTGAGGATATTTAGGCTTTGTTTGCTTTTAAATTGATGGGGTGGGGGGCTTGGATTTGCAAAAGTTTTGAAATAGAGCAGGGAATAGGATCTGCATGGGGATACTGATGGTGCAGGGACAGGGAGACCGGCTGCCAGTACCACCCCAATAAAGGCAGGATCTATATGCTGTCATTATTTCCATCTCCTAAAGAAGCTGCACACCCTTTATTAGTACAGAGCCGGGCAGGAAATCATCGCCTGGATTAAGGTTAAATTCCATCTCAGAAGGGCTTAGCTGATTGCTAAATGTTCATGTCCGGTGTCCAAAAATTAAAAATAAAATAGAAAAAAAAATCCACAAACACCCCCACACCCTACATTAAAATAACATCTAATAAGGTTGGGTGCTATGTCACTGCTGCGAAGATCCAAGCAGTTTATCGCTCCGATGCAAACCCTGCTGAGGCACTTCAGACCTGGAGACACTGTGAGATTGAGGGCTGAAAGAACAGGCAGCAAAATTATGAATAGGGATTATATGACAATACCGACATGTTCCTTAAAACCCTTGAGCATCTTCACATGGTCTGAGGGGTTGTTTTTCAGTGTGGCTGCAGATATACATATATTAATGATATACCATCAATGGCACTCCTACCTATTGTGAGTTAGGCTGCAACCTCTTGTAATCTCCAGTTCACCCTCTCGTTTTGTAATCTGGAAATGTATGAACAATATATAAGGAGTTTGTAATGGGATTAATTTATTTTGAGAATTTGTTGGGTTTTGGGTTTTTTTTTCCTTTTCCTCCTAGAAAAATTGTGTGAGAGGAAATCGAGCGAGTCAGTAATTAGTATTCACTTTTTTCTTTTTATCATATGCGTCTAAATTCAGTTTAGCTCTTTACGGAATTACCAGACTGCCCTTGATTTATAGGCAGTGCCTTCTGGATCTGAAAAGATCTAATTCAAATTAATAATACTTGAATCTGATTTCAAGATATTTGCACCATGCTATATATTTCATTAAGATATCATCACTCTGTGTGTGTGTGTGTATGTGTGTGATATGTCTCTGTATATACAGGTATATTCAGGCATGGAGAAGTCATGCATCCTGCAGGAAAATCATGTTGGCATTCAGAAAATAGTGGCAAGAAAACTTTTAGCAAAGCCAGGGTGACACACTGCAGGGGGGGGAATAAGAAATACAAATAAAAATAATAATTAAAATAACAGGGAAGCTTGTTCCCACCTTTGCATAGTTGGGGATTTCAGCGGCAGCAGTCTGCCAGAGCCTGCCTCTCCCTCCGCACTCCTCCCGCAGCTCAGGGCTGAGGAGGGGGACACCCGGAGGAGGGATTGGTGGCTATTTCCCACCCCAGGAGGGGATTTGGATGCCTCTGCCCAGAGGGCCCCCCTGTGCGCTGCCATCCCCGCATCTCGCAGGGGCACCCACTCCCGTCCAACTAACAGATGACCAAAACAAAATCCCAGTCAAATCTCGGTGGCTCTGGTCAGATGCAAAGGCACACTGCGGCTGGGGGGAGAGAGGGACGAGGTGGGTCCCCTTCCTTCCTTTGCGATGCTGAACCGCCAGGAAGGTGTTCCTTGAGCAGGACCATTTTGGAGCGCAATCCCTATCGCTATTGCTCGCCTTCCACTTCTTGCTTTAGGCACGCGTTCAACGCACAGTTCAAGAGCAGTTTATCTAAGCTTAATGTAAGTAAAAGTGCAGTGTGGGATCATTGTGCCATTTGTTTCGGTTTTTTTCAGGAGAGAGAGAAAAAAAAAAAAAAAAAAAAAAAAAAAAAAGGCCCGAAAGGTTGAACTCTTGTCAGAGCAGGGAAATTGTTTCGCAGCTCTTTAACGCAGCCCTTCGGGCAGCCCCACGTTTACCTTGGGAAAGGACCGTACGAGTAGGCAAGAGGCGAAGTTTCTCTTTGCACTGAGATTATTCCGAGCTCTGTTAGAGGAAGGAACGTCTGTGGGTTGTGCTGGGAGCGGGGCATGAGCGGCTGGAGGCTCAGCCGGATCAACCCTCTTTGCAGCTGAACGCCTTCGCTCAGCATCCCCAGCTCGGGCTGCCTGCACTTACTTCGATATTATTTCTCGATTACGTGCCGTGTAAACCAGCTTTTTGATTAACAAACCGGCAGAGTGTTGGTTAAGAACACTTAAACTTCAAAAATCCAGAAAAAACTATCCCCCTGGGAAGTGGGCTCTGAATTGGTTAATAATGTGCAGTACTTGCTAAATTGCTGACTTCCAGATGTGGAAAATATCTTTCTTGTTTAGGACCTACGTAACCTGATTGGATTACGACAGAAGCGTCACATTGGAAGGCTTTTGAGTGATGATTTAATTAACCATACAGTAGAAAGCTGTATTTGCCAGGAAACCCCTTCCATATTTGCATAACCAATCCCTTCAGTGCAAAGGTGGAGTCTGGGCTTCTTTTTTTTTTTTTTTTTTTTTTTTCTTTTCTTTTTTTTCCTATATGTAATTTTATTTTAATTTTAATACTTGAAAAAGGTGAAAAACTTGTAACCTCACTGAAGTTCAGTCCCACGCGTTACTCGTCCACACTGTCTCTCTGTTCATCCAGCTGCTTCCAAGGAAGAGCACAGCCAGGAAAAGAGCCCATCTCACCCCTGATCCGTATCTGTGAACAAAACAGATAGACTGTAAGATCTCAGTACGTTTGGTTGTTTTCTGTTGTTGTTGTTTTTGTTTTTTTTTCCCCCATCCGATTTAGCTGACTATTCAAATAACCTGGATGAGTGTTGAAATGAAAGGGAGGGGAAAAAAAAAAAAAAAAAAAAAAAAAAAAAAAAAAAGCCCAAAATGAAACGCGTTAAAGATAAAAATAAAACATCACCAAAACAATCCAGGATCTTATTTGCAGTGGCGAACAGAGTTTAGTTTCTAGTCTTTATGTTAGGGTAAGTTTTCCCCGCCGCAAGATGCGAGAGCTCCGAGCGAGGCTGTGGAGCGGGACAGTGCGGGGCAGAATGCGGCCCCTCGCCGGCGGAGCGAGCAGGGGGGGGACCCCGCCGGGAGATCCCGCCCGAGGATGGGAGTACCGGCAGGGATCCAGCCTGGGGGCAGGAGATCCGGCGGGATCCTGCTGGGGAGGGGGCGGGGGATTCCGCCTGGGGGAGGGAAAGGGATGCGGGAAGTGGAGGGGCACATACACAGGCAGGGATGCG
>VXAU01001803.1:875145-916469 GCA_013399695.1 Formicarius rufipectus
CTCACCGGCCCTGCCATGTCTGATGAGCTGCCTCTCTCCGTGTTGTTGTGGCTTGGTGTTCGTTGGCTGAGGGGTTTGTTTCCCTCCTTCCCTCTCCCCTTCTCAGAAATCCAAAATAAAATCAAAATCCCAGGGAAGGAGTGGAGGGGGGAAAGTTGGATCTAATTTACCCCAAAGTTTCAGTGAACAGCTCTCTTTGATTCGTTTGTCACCTCGCTTCCAGTTGGAAAGAAAAGGGAGAAAGTTCAGTGCATTCAGGGCGTCTGATCCAAGGGAGAACACAGACCAAACAAGCAGAGACGATTAGACTTGCTCAGAGCCTTTCCCAAAAAGATACCCACCCACCCTCCTTTCAGGGATGCTGGGGAAGGGGGAAAAACCTCCTTCACTTCCCACTTGAAATAGAGGAGGGGGGGAAATAAAGAAAAAAAGGGAAAAAATATGCAAGCCTGCCTGCTGCCTTTAGTGAGTGGGAAGTGAGGCTTGTCTTCCCCGCCTGGAGAAGTTTGGAGGCAGCTAGACTGAGGCTGGGGTGTGAAGAGGCAGCTGCTCCCTTGTGCAGCCCAGGTGGCAGCGGGCAGAGCGGGCACCCGGAGCGCTCCTGTGCCCGCGCAGCTCCGCAGGGCCGGGAACCCGTTGCGAGGAGATTACTCGGAGATCTGGCTAACTGGGTAGCGAGACAAATGTACTGCTACCTCAGAAAAGCACCTGGAGATAGGTATTAAAAATTAATGCCATAAATGCTAGTGGTCAGGGCGTAATGATTACCCAGCTACATTTTCTCAGTGCAGATTCATGTCCAGGCTGAGCTGTGACATGGAGCAGGGGAGGTTGTTTTCTGTGTCAAGTCGAATTTATCTATTTTCTTCCGAGTTTCGAGAAACACAGAGAATTTGGAGATTAGTGCCTGATTTACTGTTTGCCATTTGTGAGCATTCGGTACTTACTGGTTTTGCTTATTGCACGTGCTTCGCAAGGAAAGTTTTGGGGAAATTTCTAATTGCTGTAAGAAAATGCATTTGATGGCTGGAAAAGGCATATTTGAAAAGAAAAAAATAACAAGGAAGCCATTACAAGTTAATTATCGATAATTATACATAGCCAACTGCCCAAGGTAGGGGAAATACATGGAAGACTGAGATGCAAGCTCTTAGGGCAGGCTGGTAATATTCCCCAGAAAAAATGTGTGTCTCCCTTTAGAGTGGAAAGGAGGGTGTTGATTCTTTTACAGCAGCCCCACATTCATTCCAAGAAATAGGAAATTCTTCGCCTCACAACAGTTTTTGGCATCTGCATTATCCCAGTGCTTTTAAGGTACATTTTCTCCTCTGTGAAAGAGAACTCTTTGTCCTTTTTTTTCTCCAAGACCATGGCTTCCCAAGGTAGACACTATTTTGTGCCTGTCACATAGAAAGGGAGTGCAGGTTTGCAGTGCTCACAGACAATTGATTGTCTGCCCTAATGTGTTTCATTTACATGTTTATAACGTCAATAGTGCTGGGGTGTCCACTGTACCATTCATTCCAGCATTCCCACAAGGGTGCAATTGTCTGAATGGCCAAGTCAGACACCTTTTTGATTGCTCTTTAGTTGTCTTTTTAGAGTATAGAGAAAAAGGAGAGAAATCTGTGATGCAGAAACACTAGTTGAAAATATTTCAGAATTAAACGTCACCATTAAAGCAGATGTGAGCATTAGACAAACAATATATTTTAATTAAGGTTCTGAAGGTGGAAACAAATTTAGAATAGTGGGGCTAGTGAGTGCACACGACATCCAGTCCTGTTCCTTAATTTTTTTAGGCTTTTAAAGAATGATTTGTCGTTTTCATTTTCATTTCAACTCCTGTAAACGCAGCCACCTCCTAACTCTTTGTATGCTTAACTGTAATTTGCTATATTTTCCCTACATATTTACATATCTCTGTTTATGCCAACAGCATCAGCTAACCACTGGGAAAGTCTATTGAGAGAATAACTAGGCTGGGAGAAGTATAGACTTCAAAAAATAATAGCAAGACCTAAATATTTCTTCATCAAGCTGGTTTTTTCTGAATAAAACGAGAATGCCCAGACTTTCTCTTGCAGCAGTTTAACTTACAGAGCTGTGCACCAACTCCTTATGCCTCCGGTTACCATCCTCTTGCACTGCGTGCTTTCAGCAAAGTGTTTCGAGAAGTTTCCAAGTCAATGAAAGACTACTTTTTAAGGTGTGCTGTGCTGTTTTGATATGCCCACACTGTCCTTTATCATGGGATTTGCTTCTGAGGGAGTCAAGAAACGATTGCTCGTGGTTTATATCAGAATAAATAAGCCACTCAGCTTATGGGAACTTATATAGTGATGCATGTCTACGTGAGGCTGCACCTATGCATGCGTATGTGGTACAGATAGAAAGGGGTTGTATAGGTGTACTTAAAAATAACGGTTCACGTTTCAGACTGGATCATTTCCCTCTGAAAAAGATGCTGATCCTAGCAGCTACAATTAATACAAGTTGACCTGTTCCATCAGTGATCATAAGTGAAAAGAGCACTAAGTCCTGTAGTTTCTGCTCGGTAGGTAAAGAGAGGGGAAAACTTTTTCTTTCCCTATATAATTTTTGGTGTAATTTTTAAAAAATGCCTGTTTGTGGAGAGATTTTTTTTTTCTNAGGGAAGACACAGTAGATGCACCGTTAGCTGAACCCCTGACACGGCGGTCTTTTGAATGCCTTAGGTATGATTTCACTTTCGCTCACATCAATGCTGACCTGAATGCCTTTCATATCTGATCCGCTGTGTCTCTCCCAGTAAACATCCCCTGAGGGGAGAACAAAGAAAGGAGCTCTTCTTCTTCTTAATCACAATTCAGCCCATTCACCGCCGGCAGGCTACATTTGCATTCTGCAACAGAAAGCCAAGATGAAAAGAAAAAAAAAAGAGAGTGAGAAGAAGGGGGAAAAAAGCAGAAGGGTGGAGGCTGAGTAAAATAACTTAGGTGTTTGTAGCTGTTTGTTGGGCTTCCCCTAGTTACAAGCCTTATATAGATCCTGCTCTACCCAGCCTTGGCTCTTCTGACAGGCAGATAGTGTTACAAGATGGCATGCCTGTACTATTCATGGCCACTCGCTCTAACACTTGAGGTAGAAAGTGTCAGAGAGGGATCAAATTCTACTCTGAGAAGTCTGTTATAGTTAGGGTCAGGTGTGTGTACTCTCAGCTCTTGACTGCTGCCTATTATTTTGTTTTAATTACTATTATTGTTTACTCACCATGACCTTGGGGAGCGAGGGTGGCGGGGGGCGATGCAGCTTTGGCGGGGCAAAAATCGCCCCTTCCCCGGTTGAAATGCAATGTTTTTCCTATTTTCACTGTTTCGGTGAAGTGTTGGGCTGGGTGTATTTGCGGCTGGACGGGCCGGGGGCCGCGGCGGTGGCCGCGGTGGTGGCGGGGGTGTCCTCGGGCTGGCGGCCGGCCCGGGCTGCCCCGACCCGGCGGGGAAAAGCAGCGACTCAGCGAATCCTCGGCGGCACAAGAAAATGCTCACGGAGGAGGAAGAGGAGGAGAAGGAGGAAGGCGAGATTTGTGAAAGTTTCTGTAGCCGGGCTCCCTCATGGGCTTTCGTAGTCACGTTCGTGTACATTTTCCGGCTGTCCCCCACCTTGTCCCTGTGTGTGTCCCCCATATTTGCCTGTTTGTTTGTTCCTCGGAAGCTCTTCTTGCTTTTAATCAGACAGTTTTCTAGAAAAATAGTGAGGTCTTTGGTCGTAGCCACTTTTTTCTCACCAAGAGAAGGTTTATTTATAACTGGATCCTGCTTACTGAGAAGTATTTAAGCCCTTTCAGGCAGAGCTGTCAAAATTTCCTGTGTTGTTTGCCTCTATTTGCAACATGTAAAAAGTAATATGCAGTTGCTGGTGTTGGAATAACCGAGGTAGTGCAGAAATCTCAAGTGACAAGTTTTCAACTACACTATCTCCTGCCGACCAAACTGTCATTTTTATTTTTTTTCCTAGAAATCACTTTTAAGATCCTAACAGGTTTTTTTTTCCCCCATCAGCAAATAGATTAAACGTGCTAAAGCAACTTCGAGAGGGAAGAACAGTTTGAACAATGAGGAGCGGGAGGGATGTCTTATTTTCCTGTAGCTGCTATGGCAGATTTCACTCATAAGGAGCACACTAACCGAGATGTTACCAGTTGAACAGAAGCATGTGACACAGATTCCTGATTTTTTCCCAGAAGATTTACAGAATTTACAAAAAGAGATTATCTCTACACCTTCCACCCTCCTAACCACCCCCATGACCCAAGCAATGGAGGATTTAGGCAGATTTACTTCAGTAAACACCTTTGGACACTTGGGGAAAAGTAGAAGTCTGTTTGCAAAAGCAGGCTTTTGTTAAGTGAGGTGCTGGATAATGCTTTACCAAGCAGCTGTGATATTAACCTACCCAGTAATGCTGGAAAAAGCCTTAACTCCTTGCGCACTCCAGGGCCGTGCCCGGTGGAGGCCCTTCAGGTACTGAACCAGGAGAGGGGAGACTGTGGGATTTGAGGGGACAAGTGAGGAGGTGGCACTGCTGAAGCCACAGCAACCACACAGCCTGACACATCTTTTCCTTGGTGGCAGCTGAAGCTTTCGGGGTCAATCCATCGGAGCCAGGGCTTGGAAGAGCTGGGAGGCATGGCCAGGAGAGCCTTCTCCAGCAGTGAGGGGTTACCTATGTGTGTGTGCCCACACACATACATACTCTGTGCCTACCCCCCAGATGTAACACATCCCAAACCCTCTCTAGGAACATTCCCAAGCATTGCTAAGGGAGCAAGGTCAATTTAGGATTCACACTAGAGCAGCAGAATAGATAGAAAGTTACGCTGCAAACCTGTATGAGTGGCTTCCCGTGAGCTCCCAGGCTCCAAAGGAAAGACACCAGCTTTCTGGGAGCTTCTCATTCTCAAAAGTGAACTTTTTTGGCTTCTTCCTGCTCTTTTTCTGAGCCATTAGAAGCAGGAGCTAATAAGTTAGTTATTTTTGCTGGGCATAAGAATAACTTTCCAGGTGTTTCTTTATTTAGCTGGAATAAGATTGCTTCATTTGGGAATTTTTGTTGTCAAGGGGTTCTTTTTTTTCTTCCTTTTTTTTTTTATATTTTTTTTTTTTATTTTTTAAAGTGTAGGTGTCAATGCTAGAGCAGCCACAAATGTGTGAGAAAGCAAAGGGTATGAGACATGACAGAATTAAAGGTGTTTGCTATGTTGTTACCCGTGTGTCAAGCTGCAAGCTCCCTTTGTCACAGCCTCCTGGAGATTTGATATTGCAGATCCGCTTCCCTTCCAAGTGATACAGCAGTTTCTAACTAGAAGTTTTAATGGTGGTGCAGTCGTTGCTATTGCATTTGCCTCCCCAAATGCATTTAAACACCTCCATATCGCACACACCCCATTACTCCCACCTTACACAAGGGTGCTGTGCTCTCGAGCACCAGGACAGCAGCCATAGCATTACAGTCTCTGGCATGAAGCGTCGTTTGGCAGGAATGTCATCTGCCAAATCATCCCATAATTACGTTTTATGTTATTTGTATGAATGACCAAGCATGCAGTATTCCTTTTGAAATCAAAGGAAGGCTTAAAATGCGTTTTTGAATACTTTCAGACCATGGTCAGGTCACAGTTTGGGAGTTGAATTAAACTGATCTCATTTGTGATCTAATTGAGGTTGGCAACAACCTTAGCAGTAGCAATAACATACAAATACAAATCAAAGAGCAGAATTCAGCAAATCAGATCTTTTGCTCGAATCCTGCCTGGGAGTTATTCTCCGACTGCCAACAGAGAAGTTAAACTTTGTCCTGCTTCTCAGCGGCAGTGCGAGCCTTGCATATTTTTCGGGTCTTTGACAGGAAAGTTGGGTCGGCAGGGATGGGGACACAAAGGCGAGAAGGGAGCTGGTGCCTCCTCGGACAGGAGTGAAGCACAGAGACTCGTCACGTATGTTTCTGTAGAGCCCAGTGGCAGAAGGCACAGGAGGCGTAACGGGGGAATATGGTTAGGAAGGGCTGGGAAGGGGAATAGGTCGCTGCAAACAGATTATTCCAAGCGGAAAGTCGAGGCAGCTCCGTATCTTTACATCTATCGCTGCGGATTCCAGGAATGTAATTACCAGCGTGGTTGCGAATTGTTGACAAATTTCCCCGGGTCTGTCGGGAGCGGGTGTTGCGAGCGGCGGGGCTGCAGCCGCGGCCGCGCCGGCAGCGGCCCCGACGTGCGGGCTCCGTGCGGGGCAGCGGGGCCGGGGAGACCCCGGGAGGAGCTGCCCCCGGGCAGGGCATCCGCGGTGGGGCGGGCGGTAGTCCGGTTCAGAGCCCCCCCACCCCGCTCCAAACCGGGATGCTGTGCACGTCACCTCCCCTGGGATCCCCCCCTCCTTCGGTCCGGGCAGCGGCGCCGCCCGTGGACCCCCGCACCCTCCCCGCAGGTGGGAGCTCGGCAGGGCACGGACCGGGAGCCACCGCCCCCGGGGAGCACCACTCCCCCCTCCTCCCCGCCGGGCTGGAGCGGGGCTGAAGGCGCGACCGCCGTGGAGATGCGCTGGGGCGGGGGAGTGCGGAGCCGCCTCGGCCCCCCTTCCCCGGCCCTGGGGCAGAGGTGTGAACCGCCTCCGTGGGGCGGGGGACGGCACACACACACCCGCCGCGTCCCGGCGCTGCCGAGCGAGCCGCTCCCGAGGCCGAGGTGCGAACCCCTCCCGGGATGCCGCTCCCGGGATGCTGGTCCCCCCTCTGCCCCCTGGGCCCCAGTCGGGCTCCCGCGGCGGCGCAGCCCCGAACTTCGTTCCCAGGAGGGAGGGAGCGGAGGGGAACCGGTTCGGCGCTGCCTGCGCTCTTCCCGGCTCGGGGTTTCAAGTGTGTCCTCAACTCCCCCACCCCCCGCCTCCCCTCCCCTCCTCCGGGTCATTATTTTCTTTGACTAAAACCTGTTTACTCGCCTCTTTGTTTTTTGACGTTAAACGAGTTTCCATCTCCTACTCCTGCGGATCTCTAAGAAATAGATAAACCATTATATTTCCCCCTTCCCCCCTCCCGCTCGTATTTTAAAGCAGCGATCCTGACAGCAGTACTATTATTGCACTTTATGTTTTAGTGGATGTTTGCTGTTGCTAGTTACAGCAACACTTATCATAAGACAGCAAGAAAAGAGTAGTCCCTGGTAATTAAAGTAATGAAATATTCATTTACTCTACCTTTTCAGTAGTCTCACAAATTAGGCTGCTACATTTAATGCCTGCACTGCCTCTGTTTTTATTATAATGGCAGCTTTCGCATCTGCAATTAGGACTAATTCTGACAGTTACAATTTCTGAGGGATGGTAAACAGTGAACGAGATGTGCAGCAGTGGTATTACACGTGAAAAGCCCTTGTCTCTTTAACCTTGTTGTTTTTTTTTCTCGCAGAGGTTACCTTTTCCCGATGGTGCAAAATCGACTTGACATAACTGTTCATCAGTTTCAGGGTTTTCCCTGGAGGTATTTGCATCAAATCAGCCCAGTCAAGCTTCAAGTTGAAATTGGCAGCCCAGAAACTGACAGGGTAGGGACTGGGAAAGAGACAGCTAAAGTGCAGGCAGCGAGCTGACAGCAGCGGCGGGCAGGCAGGGGGAGAGGGCTCAGCACCCGGGGCTGCCGCCCCCCGCGCCCCCCGGGCCCCTCCGGTCACCCCCGGACCCCCCAGTGCCCCCCTGAGCCGCCACGGAGGGGCCGAGTGATGGGAGNAGAGAGAAGTGCTGAGCTGAAGTTGCTGTCGCTAACAAGCTTATTTTGCTGCGGTTCTTTGCGGAGCAGTGTTTATGCACTACGACTGTTAAGAGAAGTGATGGAGAAGGTTGTTAATACCAATGAAAACATATTTTGATCAGCTAAGAAAATAAAAACAAAACCAAAACAAAAACCAAAAACACAACCCAGAGAGACGTTTATCTGCAAAGATAATTGCATTAGAATCAAAACAAACATTTCCTTGAGTATGTTATTTCATTTATTATCTGTCACAAGGAGGTTGGATCTCCAAGTAGGATGATGCGAAAATTAATTTTTAATAGGTTATTGAACAAATCAGGATCGTTCCCTGTGACACCCCCAAAACCCTGAAAGAATTTTACTTCTTTGAAAATAATTCCAAATCTTATGCAGCATGGAAGGGAGCAGCACACCAAGGAATAGGCAATGCCACCAAGACCCACTCCCTCCTTAAAGGTGAAAAAGAGCAAAACTATGTTACTTTCCTGAGGAAGAAAGCTGACAATATATATTTTTTTTTCTCCCTAAATATATATCTGTAGTCTTTACGAGATGATTAAAAATCCCTTTTAGTTTTCCTACCAGACTTGTGTTAAAGTAAGCCTTGCTTTCAAACAGTTTTTCAGCTGTGTGTGTGACAGGCATTGGCTGATCTGCTGATGCCCATTCGACAGGCACTGTTGAGCTAAAGTGGTGTGACGGCACAGTTTTGTTAAGCTGTGAACAAAGGGCTGGAGATGCCTCGCTGGCATCATCCATGTGCATATTGGCCTTGTCACAGTTTTGCTTGATTTAATGCTCTGTTTATTCCTAGATATTAGAACTTAAATTCCAAACAATATGTTTTCATATACTACACATAAACTTTATTTTAAAAGCTTTTGCTCTCAAGAACCACAGTTTCGT
The DNA here is from genome assembly GCA_013399695.1 of Formicarius rufipectus. Taxonomy (NCBI): domain Eukaryota; kingdom Metazoa; phylum Chordata; class Aves; order Passeriformes; family Formicariidae; genus Formicarius; species Formicarius rufipectus. Next base: position 883,831 of record VXAU01001803.1, read on the forward strand.
TTGTCTGCCCAACATCCATGTGGCAAACATTTAAAACATAGCTCCCAGAAAAATAGGTAGCTGGTAGCCTCTTAGCTGTTATCCAGTTAAAAAATGGGATTTCAGTTTTAAAAAGTCTTAGAAGGGTAAAAGATTTATTTCCTCTTTGATCATTTGTTGAGAGATGTTATTTATTTCAACAGTGGATTTTCTTATAAGCTCCTAAGGAGAGGTTACCCCATGTGCAGGCAAGGCCCGGGATGGACTTTTCCAGTGCCATATCATCCCAGCGGTGTTGCTGGGATAAAAGCAGTGTCTTGCAAATACCTGTAAGTATAGTCAGAGGACTATTGGCAGGCAGAAAGACAGCTGGGTTATGGCAGTTCAGTGGAAGGGAGCAGGAAACCGGATTACAATTAAAATACATATATATATGCATGTTCATTAGGTGGCCACAACTTTATATCTCAGCAGTTCATCAAGAGAAAACATGAGCATGTGGAGCTATATTTAGGTTTGGTTCTCTTCTTTTAGAGATGCCGTAGGCTTTATCTGCAGAAAGTTTTTTGATTCTTTTCTTTCTTTCTCCCCTTCTTCGTTGCCTATTTAAACTCCCTTCAGGTTTGCTGCTAGTGTTTGCTCAGAGATTAGCTAGCCAGCTTCCATGGTGGAGGTAGCCCTGGGAGGCAGCTCGTTGCTGGGAGGAATGCTCAGTAGGTCAGGGCATGAAGATAGAAGGAGCTGCCCAACTGAGGCCGGGGATCAGGTATTTTCCTCTTTGTCTCCTATCAGAGACAAAGTGCTTATGGAAAGGTTTGTGGTGGGACATCAAATCCCAGCAGGAGCACAGATGTTCCCACTTCTACAGGTTTACCGATGAACATTTCAGCTTAAACAAGTTTATGGAATAAAAGATGTATTTATTTTTCCTTAGTAGATGCAGCATCTTAGTTGGATTGTGTAAAGATTGTATCACTCCAGCCACTAAGGGTTCTTTGGTCCAGGGCATGGTGCTTTACTCGAGGGCTGTGAGTAGGGATGGGAGAGCGGGAAGGAGTGGGAGGAGGGAGCATTCAGCAAATTGAAAGTATTCCTTCTCCAAACAGTGTAGTCTACAGCCTAAATCTGAAATTGAATCTGCTGGGCAAAACCTGTACAATTTTTCTACCTGCCCTCAGTCTGCTTCCTTTCAGGGATGACAGTTTTACTAACTGAAATGAATGGGCTCGCTCGCTCCGGTACCTTTTCTCAGCCCGCGTTTACATCGAGTACTTCAAACAGAGAGCTGGGTGATATATGTAGGGGGACAGCTTGCGCAGAATAAGCTTTAATGGTTAATTTTTGTATAGCTTTATAAATGAAAGGGACTTAAACCTACTAGCAGTATAGATCACAAGACCTTATGTGGTCTATTCTTCTCTAGATGCACAAGAGATTTACGTGCCTAAGTCCCATAAGAGTTAATGGGAGTTACGCATGTAAATCTCTTCCACAGTGAGATAATAGACCCTTTTATGTATGGATAGCTGGATTCTTACAAAAATCACCTACTGAACAGTAGACTTTATGTCCTGCCCTCTTAACAAATATTTATAAAGCAAGCAGGCCAGCAGATGAGACCAGGAGCCCCCCAAGTTGCCTCCAAACCACAGTGACCCCTGTGCCACTGTGGAGGGCCACAGTGTGGGAGCCAGCCCGAGGTCTACCTTGTCCCTTCAGTTCTGTGATCTGGTTTCAGTCCATTGTGGGTGATATCACATGTCTGGTGGCAATGGGGTCCTACAGAGGCTGTTGTGGTTTCTCACCTCTTGGCAAGTGCTAGTTGGTGGAGAGTTATTGCACTGTGGATTTCGCATGAGATTGAGAGGGCGATAGCTGCCATCTCTCTTCTGGAGGTCCCCTCCACTGGGATAACTGTCAGGGTGCAACCTTGCCCACATCCCTGCACCTCATCCCACCTGTACTGGGAGATTTACAGCCCCAAGGTGGGAGATTCCTGGCATGACTGTCCCAGGCCGCTGGTAGAGCATGGTGATGGTGACACTGTCTCCCAAAGTCCAGGTGCTGCTAGTGCTGCACATCTGCTCCCTTCCTGCTCCGGTGTGACCTCCCTGCCTGGGAAAGCAAGCAGGCTTTGCCTCCAGTGGGTACAGTCTTGTACTTCTCTGTGGAGATATACATAACTTGGATGAGCTGTATCTGCCAGCCACGAGTCAGATCAAGATCTTTTCCCCCTGTAACATGTAGCTGGAGATAGCCGGTGCCACAGCACACGCGTGTCAGGACCGATCCCCGCGTTTTGTGAGCCGCGGCTCTTTTTGCCATCATTGTTTCTTTCTGTCACTCGCCTCTTCCTTCCTGATAGTGATCTGAGGGAGTTGGGCAAGCTGCAGACTTGCCAGCCCTCAACTCCCAGGCCTGGCAAAGCACATTCTGAAAAAAACAAACCCCAAACCCTCCAACCCTTACGCCGTGAGACTATCAGATTAAATCCAAGGGTTTCTACCAGCACTGGGATGGGAAAAGCCCATTGTTTGTTGATTATCATATCATCAGCCCCGGCTGATATGAGGATGCTCAAGGAAAACACACTTCGGTTACAGTTGATTTTCAGATTCCAAAATGGTGCTGCAAAGTCTGTGCATGCCTAATTATATTTTATGCTAGACTGTGCAATACAAAATGTATGCTGCAGCAATCAGTGAGTTAACAGTATCAATCAATTTGTAAACAGATGAAGTCACTCATTCCCAAACTGGTTTTCCAAAAACAATTACTAAATTACAATAGAAAAAAATTGTACAGTTACTGTATTTGTGTGCTGTGTTACAATCAACATAGCAGGGAAACAAAACAATTTAATGCAGAAAAATCATCATTCATCTACATTATAATTGCTTCTTTTTCACATCTACAGGGCGGTTAATTAAAATTGTGATTAAATGCGGTCGCGCTGCCTAAGATGTCTTGCCCAAAACAGGTGGTACAGAATTTAAAAGTAAAAAAAATGTAATTAGCATTGGAAATTGAGAAATTGCCTGTAAGAATCAGTGTTAATTTCAGTCAGTGATGAGGTAATTTATAAATGAATGCAGTGGAGGCTGTGCAAATGCACAATTGCCTTCCTGCCTATTCTTAGCATTCTCAGCATGCAGGTGAAAATGTTTTCAAAATATTGAGGTAATTTGAAAATCAATCCATGCATTCTGTATCTTTCTTCCTCCCCAGTTGCAGCAAACGTTGAACGAATGCTGCCAGAGATGGCACAATGCATCGGTTCTGCACTTTTTGAGGAGTGATATTCCCTGTGTTGTGGCATCAGCTAGAGTTTAACTAAACAAAATGTTTGCCTAAGATCCTTTACAAAGGCCAAAAATGTTGACTGAAGTCCCCTGTAATCCCGAATGTCTTCAACTACAGTGTGTATTTAAACGATGTGGTGTTAAAAAAAAGTAGCAGTAACCTGCAGTGAGTTGAAATAGTGAAGCAGAGACACTGAAAAATAAAGATATGCCAATATGGTATGGAAATCATAATTATTTCTCGTTTAAAATTAGTACAGCACACTCAAAAAGCCTCGGTAGTACCGATGCCTTCTGTAGAAACTCTTTTTCAACATGCATTTCAAATTTCAACTCACAACCATGAAAGAACTGTTAACTAGGTTATGCATACAGAGATTTTCCCCGAGATGAACTTTGTTTATCAGTATTTTGGTGCTTTCTCTAAACTTTCAGCTGGCAAATGAGAAATGCTAATTCCTAACAACAACAAAAAAACCCCACGACCTGCAGATACAAAAAGCTGGAGGCAAACCTGACAACAAACAGATATTAAAGATTTAAAATCTTCTTGACAGTCCAAAAAAAAAAGAAAATAATCCAAGGCACACATTGCTGGAACTGACATTTCCATGATTTGAACAGTCCTTGTCCCCCTGCTCGATTCCACAGAGAGCCCCAGCTTAGTTATCCCCCATTACATTTAAAAATAACTCAGACTTATAATAACATTGATCGCTGGGCTGGAATATGTGAAAGCAGTTGGAGTTTTGGAGCAGGGACATACAGGTGTTGGTATCAGGTTGCTGTAAAACACGTGCACAGTGGCTTTTGAACAGAACATGCTTTAATTAAAGCAAGCTGGTCTTCCTGCAGAAAGCCTGAACTACTCATGTAATTTAACTATTGAAGCCCTTTCTATTAATTTTTCCTTGACATATAATAATGAACTTTTCTTCTGGCTGACACTTGGTTAGTTGGGTTTTTATTTTTTTCCTTTTGATAAGCCCTGAGCACTTCAGAGGCGATTTTGATGCTATTTAATTTACTCATACGAAAACCCTTGTGAAGGGATTAGGCTCATGAAGGGACAAGGGTAAGGCCATGCCATGCTGGTCTGTGCTGGACTGCCGGGGTGTTGTGAGGAGGCTGCAGCCCAGTCAGGCAGAAGACACAAATGGGTCCTGTGGTGGGATGCTACCCAGGCACCAACTATGTGCTGACCAAGCTGGGGAAGGTGAACATAGCATCAAGCGCAATGTGCACTCCCTGGCAAGTCAATGAACCTCATCGTGCTCATTTTCCCTGTCCATGAGATGGGGAAATACCACCAAACTCATTCACAGGGCTTTTTCAGGTTTTATTATCTCTAACACACTCTGCCATTCTGTAGAACTAGGAAGAGCAAGGCTTACTCGTTGTTTTGTCAGAGAGTGAGTGGATGCCAAGGAATTTGTCTGAGAAAATTATAAATGTATGTTCCTAATAACCAGATTCTCAGATTTTATTATACAACCGGTTATTCTAATTTAGAAGATGATATTGCTTTTAACTACCCCCCCTCCCCAGTTTTCTGCCACTGAATATAAAGAAGGGAATGGTAATCACTGAAGCAATGATGATTATTGACTGAAAGGTATTTTACAATGTGAGCTTCGTTATGTGGAACTTAGCAAGCAGCTGCACTGGTGCATTTGAGCTCCTTATTTTGGTATAGGGGCTCTAAAAATACATCAAAATACCAGTGAACTGGCATAGGTGCAAATCCTAACATGACTGCGGTCGGAGGGGGTGCCTGGGTGATTCTGGGGGACACAGAGCAGCAAAGTCTGATTTGATGCCCTCAGTTGGTTTTAGTGGAAAACTATAGGACCAGGCTGGTTTTCAAATTCAGCCTCATCAAATCAAGCCTAAGTTTGGACTTTTTTTCTGTCTTGTGTGAACTCAAAGGAAAGCAGGAATTCAGGTACTGCTCTGCTGCCACAGACTAGTCCTCAAGGCCAGCTACATCTTTGGAGTATTCCAAAGAATACTATTCCCATGAGGAAAGACCAAACACCATGAGAAACAACAGCAGGATTTGGCCCTGAACAGGTAGTGATTACTAGTGGATAAACTGAGCCATGGCCATTGTAGTGGTGGAGAAGTGAAGGAAAAGTAGCTCTGTGGATTCCTAAAATAGAAAGTAAATGCAAATATTTCTACTTTACATGTCATATTTCAATCACCTCTCAAAACTCCTGAACTTCTTGATTTAATTAACTATGGTTTGGGTTTTAGGCTTTTTTGGTTTTGCGTGGGTTTTTTTTTTGGTTTGCTTTGCTTTTCTGGGGAGGGTGTGTGTGTCTTCGGAAAGAGTAAAATGAAAACTTCCTCTTTGTTTCCCCCTTGGAACTACTGGAGCTTTCCTCGAGTTTTAACTCTTCTGCCACCCCAACACCCTCAGCCTTCGTATTGCTGTGCTCGTCTTACCGCTGCTGTCCCATGGCAAGCCCCAAAGCCTGGAACATTTTGTAACGACTATGTGACAAATTGTCGGGCTTTTATTCACATCGGACATCTTTTGCCAGGATTGCTTGTTGTTTTTTCTGTTTGGCTGTGTCATGGGACCAAAGGTGGCTGCTTTTGTGCAGCATGTCAAATCTGGTTAACATGCAGCCATTTATCTTTAAAACCCACTCCTGCACAATGGCAGGGGTGTACTGGGCCACTTGTATGGGCTCCAAGCATCAAACACATATGTATCTTAAATATTTTCAGTGCCATCCTCTCTATATGTGTGGATGCACCTCGGGCTGAGGCACTGCGGTGAGCAGGTCATGCAGCAGACAAGATGTTTCATAATTTTGGGAACCTTTTAGAGACAAATTGTACAGGGCAAGTGTAGTGTAACTGAACTGCTGGTTGCCCAGTGAAGTGTAGAAAATCAGATACAGCACAGCCTGAAAGAATGAAACGAGAATTCATATCTATGTATATACACGGTACTTTATAAACAATTCATATACAGAGAGAAACACATTTATTCCCTTTTCCTCTGCTTATATTTGAGGTTTGTGCATGGTGTGTGTGTGTATAAATGTGTTTATGTGCATAGTATATATTCATACAAATAATATGCCACAGGATATGGGAATAGTTGTATGTGTGATACATTTATATGCATAAGTGGTAGGTTTGCAGGTTAATGCCTGCTTGACTCTCTGTGTGTGAGTGTAAATGATGGAAAGGTGCTCAGCACGATGAAAAGATGAATTTTCCTAGAAATAAAATAAAAACATCGCAAACTTCCACAGCAAAGTTTGCAGCTCTGGGTGTTTTTCCTATATTTGAGTCACATAGAAGCATTTCTGATGAACATGATTTCCTTACAGATACAGTGATAATTATCAAATAAGGAAGCTGCGGAAGAAATAGGAAAGTTTGATTCACCAGGAAAATGAGAGCTGGCTGCTAAGTCTTGGTGCCTTTTTGCAATTGAAGCATTTGAGATAGCGGGACTCAATGTTTTTTTAATGATTTGCTGTGTTGTGTAATAATTGTAGTGCAGTGAGGTTACTTGGAGGAACATTGCACTATGTATGTTTNGTTTGGTTTTTTTTTTTTTTTGAGTAAAGGACCCAGGAGATTGCTTTTCACTTTGAAAACAATCCCTAATATCAGGAAAATGCTCTGTTTGTTTATGCGTACATAATGCAAGTTTGTCCGCCTGGGAACTGCAGCAAATGGGAGAAGTATGCATGGATTTCACAGGTAACAGGATTACGTGGGCACATAATTGATCCATTTGGAGAAAAAAATGACAGTGCTCTAAAGATGCCTAGGCTTTGGAGATGGAGTTTATGAAACAGGCATTTGTAAATTCAAAGGAATCAATATGTCAATTTTATTACATCTCAGGACCAGCTGGGCATTAAAGGAACAGTAGCCTTTTTAAAATTGCAGCTGCGTATTCTTGCATTGTGTACCTTTCTTAAAAGGCTTTGAATCTCAGAAAATGTACTTTTAGCAGTGCTTTGCACCTTTTCAGTGACTGGTTTGCATGGACCAAAAAAAAAAAAAAAAAAAAAAAAAGAGATTAAACATTACATTATGTTAGCTTTCCTCTTAAGCCGAGGTTGGCAAAAAACTGCCGGACTTTAATTATACCATGCAAAAATCTTACTAATAAATATACACACTGAAGGAGGTGAATGCCTATTCCTATCCCAAAGGCTGAAAAAACAGATTTTACATCAAGGGCTCAGCACCATAACATGAGATACCTGAAAGCATCCATTAAAGACCACATGTGAAATATAGTCTGAATCCTTGTAAAACTATATCTTCTCCTCCCTCCTCACTCAGAGTTTAAACCCTCAGGTTTAGTACAAATTCAGTACAAAGCTTACGGGTTTTTTTCCCAAGGGACAGCAGTCCAGATTTGGAAATACAACCTTTTCATACAAATCTGCACCATGAAGCATGGAAGGAGATGTTGAATGGAATTTGGGTTGCAGTGGTGGCTGTTGCTCATGAGCTCTCAAGGCCACCCTAAAGAGGGTCTAAATGCCAAAAATGCATTCTCAAGGAATAAATAGTTTTTCCTTTGGAGAGCAGGTTAGCCATGGGGCAATCGTGGTTTTCCACTGTATGTTGCACACACCTTTACCTGAAAGACATATGATTGAGGGACTGTGCCAGTAAAATCCATGCATGTCTCAAGTTTTCTGTAGATATCATATTGTCTTCTCTCCTCTGCTTGCTGGTGATGTTGTTGTAGACTTGATGGCTGCAGCCTCCTCTGCAGCTCCAAACTGTTTGTTAACATTGCCAAAACAGTCACTGTTTGGGGTACCTGACTCTGGATAACTCTAGAGGTTCAACACATCTGAAAATACACTTAAAATTAATTGAGCTTTTGAGTCCAAAGTGAGAGATACCTAGGATCAGTGGCCACTGCTCCCTGAGACTTCTCTGCCTTCTCAGTTCCCTCTTTATCACAGTTCTCTCTGATCTTCTGTAATGTTCATCTATCTCCTTTTGTGCAGTTTCTTTTCCTTTATACTCACACTTCTCAGGCCAGCCTGGCTGCAGACAAGGTCTCTGTATGGTATCCCAACATGCTCAGTAATTCTACTTTTTCTTGCTTGAGGATCTCTACTTTCCATAAGGTATGGTTACAGTGTTTCTATGGGGGTCTGATAAAATCTAACCATGAAAATGTAAATTAGATTATGGGGAGTCACACCATAAATGGGCTTTTTAGCATCATAGAATCATAGGATCATGGAATGGTTTGGGTTGGAAGCAACTTTAAAGATCATCTAACTAGTGTATAAAATAGGTGGAGCACTTTATATTTACATAGATTCTACTACAGCTTCATCTCCGCTCAACAGAACCTCAAAGTGAATATGAGAGAATAAAAGGTCAAGTTTTCCCTGAAAGAGTATGGAAAAGTAGACACAAACAATACCAGCTGGTTAAGCAGTGCTTTGTGGTCATAGACTTAGGATGACTTAAAATGTTATTATGCAATGATGTACTCTCAAAGCATTTTTAAAAAAAATTCATGTACTAAGGAAGACATGGAAAAAGAGTTTGACAATGTTTTCATAGAAATTTTTGGCATTGTAGAAAATACAGATGACCTTCTGCCAAGCAGTGGTGTTCAGAACTGATGTGAATACACATAAATGGAATAGAGAGAAACTACGTAAGCACAATAGATAAAAGCTTACAAAACTTTAGAGGTAAGATTTCCTTTGAGTGTAGCTTTGCTTGTGTACTTGGCTGTGAATGGTATAATGCTGAATGGGGCCTGGAATGACCTGGTCTAGTGGAAGGTGTTCCTGTCCATGGCAGAGGAGTTGGAACTGGATGATATTTAAGGTCTGTTCCAACCCAAACCATTCTGAGATTCTGCGTATGCACCTTGTTCATCTCAACACTCTCCACTGCACTGAGACAACCCTCAGTTGTATGTACTCTAATTCACATTTTCCAAGCCCCACTGCAGTCTTCATTCAAAAGATGTCATCCCTTTCCATGCTTGCTAGAGGAGAGTAAACAGAGGTAAGAGGAGTTGAAGGGACTTGGTCAAGGTCTCCCAGCAGGAGTCAGCTGGAACTAAAAACCTAGAACTAATAAAACCAGAGGTCTTATTATGCTCCTGGTTACCTCTGCATAATTCATGGGCCACCTTTATATTTTCCTCCTCTGAATCTAATTCTGGAAGTGAAACAAGGCTTCCCAATGACCAGGTGGAAAAAATGGCAAAACAAAACCCTGCCACCGACCTGATTGATGGTTCTTCCACCGAGATCATAACAGCTTCTTCAGAGACTTTTACAGTCCCTGTAGAAGCGCGGGAGGCACTGCCAATATCCGCAGATCATTGGCATGATAGACCGTAACAGCTTCTTCAGAGCCGTTCCGGTCTATCGTGTCAATGCGTACTCAGGGAGTCTTCAGTGCATGGATCATTGACACGGCACTACATAACGGCTCCTTAGAAGCCATTACTGGGTATCAAGTCAATGCATACTTAGGGAGCCCTTAATGCACGGACCCACGCAAGTTGACTTGCTCTGAATACTAACAATCCTGTGGAAGAGTAGTTACCGCGTCTGGCGTTGAGTGAGGTTATTAATACCCGCCTGCAAGAGCTTGACTTGTGCACCGTGCTCTGAACTCTTGGTGGGAGAGGTACGGCTGCTCCCGAGCTGGAGCACTGCATGGGAGAGCCCGGAGTGTCTGAACTTTCCCTCCTCCACTGACATCCTTTTTATTTCATAAAATATGTAAAAAGCAGAAACGCTCTCAATTTGAGACGGGAAAGCCAAGAGGCAGCCTGGGATGAAGCGTTTAAGGTTAAGCCCTGAGAAGAAGAGGTTGCAATGGGAATACTGGCAAACCCTTATGCACGGAGCAATAGCTCTGTGCATTTTACCCCTCTCAACTACTTTGCTGCAGTTATCAAATATTCCATATGTTTACGGTGATCCTTGAAAGATGCTTGCAAACATGACCCTTCCAAAGGAGAAATTGCTAACTATCCCGTCATTCAGGGAGGAGTTTGTCTGGACCTGGTCCCTGGGGAACATCAGCTGAGACTTTCCAGATCATCACCATGCTTCTGCGCCGACCTGCAAAGGTGCATCCCCTTCCTTTGGCTTCCACCAGACAAGATATCCCCGTGCCGAGTTAAAAATGCTTCTAGTTTGCTGTTGTTGATATTTTTCTTTTGTGTTCTGCTTACTGACTGACATCTGCTATCATGCTAAGCAGGTGTTCCTGTGTAAACGAACGTGCCCTGTTTGTGTTTCGCCATCCTCGCTACTGCGCACCCAAATGAGCAGCATGATTAAGAATCCTGTAAATTTTTGAAAGGAAACGGATGGCTGCCCTACTAGAACATAATTACACCGTTCCAACATCCGCAGCTCACTGCTGCAGCCGAGTTGGAGAACAGCAGAAATTAATAATATATAATAGCATCATTCTCGTAATTTATAAATGAAATAAAGTAGAGAGGAGATTCTGCTGATATGCATTTTCTTCTTAATTCTACAAGACAAAGTATAGATTAGAATTTTACTGGGGTGAAACCTGGCCAGCAATATCACACTGGTTGCAAGTGTTGGGCCTGATTCATGAGAGGGATTTTGCTTAGGGAAAAGAGCTAATATCTTTTATTGGACTAAGGGAAAAAAATGAGTATACAAAGCCCTCTAAAGGCAGCCCTTGATGCAGAGAGGCCAGGAAACCTCCACACATCCTCTGCCCAGTTTTTAGCTTAATTCACTTGTAGGTATTGCAGAAAGACTTTGCTGCATGGTGCAATTTTTTCCCCCTGACTAAAATAATACACTATCATAGGTCATCCCCTTGGAGAGGAGAAAGGATCAATCAGTTAAAGATGTCTAATCTCTTGTTTTTGTTGACAAATGGTGATGTTTTCAAAACCAGTATTTTGAGCTCCTGAGATGTGCCAAAAGGAGCTGGACGGAGACTCGCCACTCAAGTCAAGCCTTGGAGTTGGTGCTCTAATCATGCCTCTCAACCTCGCTTAAAAAAAAGATATAACTTTCTGAAAACAAAGATGTATTATTTGTAAAGACTAGGCTGTATGGCTTTTATTTTTTTTCCACTGCATGTTAAACGCCTTTTATTTTTCTCCTGTACTTCTCTGGGTGATGGCGCAGCTAATTTCTGCTTTCTGGGATAAACTCAAATGGGAGAGCTACCAAAGTCACACAACAGTGTTTACTTACAGGTTAATTAGGGACATTTTAAAAATTTTTGACACTGTAAAACTCTAAAGAATGATAACTGCTTTGTTGGAAAAGGTCAGCATGGATTCCCCAAGTTTAACCCAGCAAACACAAACGTACACAGAACTATTTCTCTTGTAAACTAAGGGATATGTTTGAGTTGTATTCTTCTAAAGGGCCCCCTTCGTAATTTGTTTCTAAGGAAATATGTGCATATACAGATTTATTTCATTAACAGGTATTTATTTAAGTGAGCTGCACTGTATTTAAATCTCTGAATAGTTTCCATTACTTCCTCAGCTCACTTACTTCAAGTTGACTAATTTTAATAAGGCTAAGGTGCCTAGGGTCTTATTGAGTGTTCAGTTTGATCAATATGGCTAAATTAAAATAGTGCAAAATATAAGCAAATGTACTCTAACAACTCAGTGAAAAATGTGGAGTGCACCAAACATTGATTAGTGTTCCACAGACATTAATTTGTTGTTTTAAGTACACTAATGCTGCCCAGAAACTGAGTCTACCTCAGGCACATCATCTACCCCTGTGCAGCCCCGCTGGCTCTCAGGGCACTGCTCTCAGCTAAAGGCAGAATTTGGCTCTGTATTGTGCAGTACCAGGTCTGCACACCCTGAGCACACCAAACTGAACCTATTCCAGGAAGAATAGCATTGCTATACTACTTGCAGAGCAAGCCTGGATCACACCTAAGGGAAGCAGAAGGAGGACAGGTCCGATTATTTGCACGAGTGGAGACTATTTAATAATCATATTCATTATGAATTTGGGGCTATACATCACTTCTATCTGTGTATTTTTAAGACAGGCACAGAGTCTTAGGGAAGTGGTTCTACGTGCAAGAAGATATTCAGTTTTGCCCTCCTGTAACACCACAATATTATTGTCATAAAAGATTAATGTCAACCCCCACCTGGTATTAAATTGCTTTCCGTAGCCCTTGCATTCATGTCTTTCCACACAAGACAAAACCTTTTTTAAAGTAACTACATGCATCCTCAAGTTGAATTCCTGGTATTACTGGGTTACATTTATTTTTCAAATGCCTTAGTTGTTGTTGCAGGTATTTTTTCCTACCTATGTGATGCTCAGAATAACAATATGGGATCAGGAACTTAATTTTAAGGCAGAAAAAAAAAGGCATATTTTAGAAATTAGCATGTTGTCATAGTCTTGTTCATAGATGTTGCATGTAAATTATATGATTTTTTTTCATACTCCAACAAAAAACTGACTTTTCCACATACGAAAAAATAATTTGTTTTTCTTTCACATTCCCTTCCTTTTTCTTGGTTAGCAAAAGCCTGAGATTCTCATACTTTGACATCCAGTGCTTGTACAGACAGTTTTTAATGATTTCTAAATATATGACAATAACTCTTTAACAATTATACTTTTATTTAATTTTAAATGGTTTCTGATATTTTTCTCAGTTTTTCAGTAGTTTTTCCCTCTACCTATAGTGTGATCTTTCTGCTTATCTTTAATCTCCTTGGTAAGTGATATTTGCTCTAACAGTTCTTCCTTTCCTCGATACCATCTTTTCCTACGTGGCCAAAAAATAATTTCACATGAGCAGAAGCTCAATTCATAGATGGGAAATCAGCAAAGAAAGCGAGAAAGAAAGAGAAAGAAAAATAAACTGGAGGGAGTTCATGTGTTTAAAAAAAAGCAACTTGAAAGCAAATGCAGCCACATTTAGGAGAAGTAAATCCTGTGAAGATGAAGTCAAATATGAAAAGCATCTCTCTAGTTTGAACTGTCCAAATAGAGTTATAAACAGCAGAAACATTTGAAGTTCCTCCTTTCTTTTTTTTTTTTTTCTTTAGCTTCTTAACCTTCAACACAAGAAGTAGAGCACATTGTGCAAAAACAATTTGTAAGTCTCTTAACAAACATCTCAAGTGAGGACTGCAGCCCAAGTTCAGAAGAATTGACTTTTCACTTGTAGTTATGCCAAAAAAATTGCTTAGGGTTTTTTTCCCTGTTGTTGTTTAGCTTTGGTGCATGACAATCTTGACTTTTTCCAGAGTTTTACATGTTTAGAGTTTTTAATATCAAAGGTATTGCTCTCTGTAAACAAGGGTAAGTTTACTGAGGCAGCTTCACTTACACTCTTCCCTTGTAATCAGATGTGAAAATTACACCCTCCCTTTTGGTTACATGATAATTACACATTTCAGCATACAAGGGATTGTCTCTGTTTCAGTTGCTGGGATGGAACAGCGAAGGCACTCAGGAAAATATATTATTATTTTAAAGATCAGTGCCATAGCTGTTTTTAGTAAAAGTGAAGTTTGTAATCACAACGATGATCAAGATACTTTGATATTTACATATACACAAATATATAGGTATGTGAGAAAGACAGCAGTTAAAAATAAAATGAAACAAAGGTACCTCAACAAAGAGGATGAAACTTAACCCATGTACCCAGGGCCAGCAAACAGCCTTGTCCCTGTTTAAATCTCACCAAAACCCTATCTTCAGGGAGAATTTTATCCCAAAGGCATAATTTCTTGGAAAGTTTAACAAAGTTTCTCTGGCTTTGTCTTGCTTTTTCTCCTCTTTCTTTCTCTGGGCTGTTCTATTTCACTTACCCAGAAACAGCCTGAATTTCTTCTGCATCTATCAGTTTCCTTGCAAATGCTGGGTGCACCAAGAATTCAGAATTAAGCATTGCTCGGAAAGAGCTGTGGGAAAAAAATTACATATGCAGCAAAACATGTTAGAATTGTGTTTTGACAGTTTCATGACCAAGCCAAAAAATATACATTTTTTTTTTGTACCTGGCGCAGTTTCACAAAAATGTCCCCTCAGGGAATAGTCATTTTTTGTCAGAATCAACTGTTTATTTACTTAAAAATCTAAAAGTTTTGCCTTGCATTAGAGGCAGAGTTGCTGAAGGTTACAGTTCAAAATCAGCTCGTTGTAAAAGCATGGTTAGTGTCATGAGAGAGGGATAAAAGCATTAGAATGGACATAGGACAAAATTAAAATGGAACATGTATTAAAAATGAGGTAGCTGAGGTTCGTGAGGTCTCCTGTCATGCTTCCACAGCCAAACCCTGGCCTGACTGTGAACTCTGGGTGACCACCTTAGACCTGCCACTGCCACTGCTGAACAGAGCAGCAAAGGTTCAGGCTGGACACAATGGGTTTATCCAGCTAAGTCAGAACCTGGTAGGGTTTATACAGCAGCAACAGTGTTGGGAGCCTTGCAATTGCCCATGGAGAGCTTCATGCCAGGCAGGACTTTGAGTGTCCCTTCCTTATCTGTGTCTTGTTGGGCAGGAGGGATTAACAGGGACCCGGGTGGGTTCCCACCACTGCACCTAGGACAGTGTATGGAGCTGGGAGAAGTAATGCAAGGCTGACCTTGTTGTGTCCTGCTTTGGGAGTGTTGCCTGTCTTGTTTCTGTGTCATAATGCAACCTAAATGTCCTGCAAAGGTGCAGAGTGTGAGGCTGGGAGGACCCAGGGTGGGATTTTGTCCCTGCCATACTCTCTGCCCTGCCTGAATGTTGGGGTATATCATCTACTTCACTCACATTAATTTAGGCAATACAAGAGCCTGATTGGGACAGAACCCCAGATCCTGAGACCACATGAATGTGAGAAGGTTTAATGACTTTTTAATCAATGAATTGTACCAGTAAAGACGAATTAGGTTTCCCACCCTGAAACTAAGTTTTTTCCCAGGGTAAAACTTGATGTCCTCAAAGAAGAGGTGATTTTTCATTTGTTCTTACCTTTAACCCACTATGCACATAAAAAATTAGTATTTTTTTTCCTGTATCAGTTGATAAGATTGCAGATTAACAGAAATGCACTGTGTCAGATGCTCTTTTGCCTACATATTTACCTCAGCTGCAGCTGCAAACTGTTGGGACTGGCAGGATGACCTCTCACACTGGCTACGGGCCACGGTCAGTGAAGGATTTTGAAACATTTTTTTTACTAGGATTTTTCACATAACTATTTATTTGGGGAAGCAATTTGCATTAGGGGGAAAAAAAACCAACCCAAATATAAATACAGATTTCCCCAGGAGATTAAAAATAGTCCAAAACTAATAGCCTAATCTAATTCACATAATGATCATCATGAAATATATTCAAGGGGTCTAATCCTGCCCTCATGGGCTCTCTTTAAAGTCAGGGACTCCTTATACCTGTCTGGAATTTAGTGTATCCTACATACCCCAGTTACAGCAGGGGAGCAGTTTTTGTCTCTATGGTGAATAATATTTTGCAAATTAGACCTCACTTAAAGGAAAAAAAAAAAAGAGCAATATATAAGGTGGGGAGAGAATCTCTCCTGACTCACACTCATGGGGCGGAGGTCACAGCCGGAGCTGCTCTGGTAGGAAAGAATTGAGCGTCGTACTAAAAAATAACATGAAAACTGTTAGTCAAACTGAGGAAAAGACAGTTATGCACAGATAAGGACAATTCTTCATCCTGACCCAGCATTATGTTTAACATGGCAGTCAAAGTTGTTCCTCCAGCCTCCTTAACTTTGCAGTTGTCCCCTTGGATTTATTGTTTGCTCCTTTTTCCTGCCCATCTTGGAGGCTGCGTGTTTCCCCTGACTGGCAGGTCAATATCAGGTCCAATTCCAGGCTGATTCCACGGGGTTATCGCTGGTCTAAAATGGGCAGGACTGAGCCCGAAACAGTGCTGCAATGGGATGTGAGACTTCTGGGCATGGTGAGGTCTCCCTGCACCCCTGCGTCCTCCCTGGGCTCTTTGGGAAAAGTTCCATTCCAACTTTGCAAAAGTCAGATGCTCCTTAGTATCTATATTTAACTTGAGTGTGAGGTCTGTCCAACCTCTTCAGCTTTCTAAGCTGAGCAGGGACTACTGGGAGCCCTGATAATGTGCATATTGATGTACCCTGTAGCTTCTGAGATGATGAAAGAGCATATTGCTTATTTCCACAACAACGAGCTAGGAAATATTTACAGTGACCCCGCTACTCTACCTGGGGAATCTCTCTCCAGGTGACAGAACGAAGTAACATCTGATTTTTATTTTTTTTCCCCCAAAGCATATTAAACATAATCCAAAAAAAAACTCCCCAGTAAACTGAAGTTGTTAGTCAGAGCAGAGACACCTCTTCCACCAGCACACAGATATGATATAGCTTTAATTTGTATTCATCTTGTCCAGTGGGGCTGGAAGATGGAGGAGCTATTATGAAACCTCTTTTTTTCTTTTTTTTTTTTTGAATTTGCTTTATTCACTGTTTACTATGCCGGGCTGACATGATATGATTTGTGCATTGCGGGGTCACAACAAGCTACTTGCAGGACAATTTGCTGAATCAAGAGGGTGATTGTGTCTGGTGCCAGTCAGTCGCAATTAGGGCCAGGATCAGGGAGGCCCAGAGCTTGTGTATCGTCTTGGGCAAACCTCATAGAAATCAGCTCACCTGAAACTAATTGTCACAACAGAGACCTTATGCAAATGAGCCCTAGGGTTAGCGTGGGAAAAGAAAAACTGTCGCAAAGATAGGTGACCTGCTGAGCAGGGGGTCTGTTGCTGGGGAAATCTTTGTTCAATGAGTTAAAAAAATGTTCGCATTGTTCCGAATCCAAGAAAAACGTAGCAGATCCTCTCCCTAAGAAAGCGTGGCGAGCACACTCATCTGAAAGTCCAATAAAGTGGCAGCCAGCTTTCGAGCTGGTAATAAATTGGAAGTCTTTATTCTTTATAAGGGCTGCAGCAGGAAAATGATTTTCCTTTGCAAAGGGGCCTTTAAAGTTTAGCTGCTCGCAGTGAGCTGGTGCTTAAAACTTCACTGCCTGTCGAAGCTTTTGCCTGAATAACCTGTTGGATCCCAGCAGATTTCCCGACCTGAGGTTTTAGCAGCTGGAAAAAACCATCCCTCTGGCTGCTGGGGCTGCTTTTTGGAAAGTCTGGCTCTCGTACTGCAGTGAGATATTGGGTTTGGAGGACAGGAACAAACAGGGAGCAGATCCGTGGAGATTCTCCCACAGGAATCTCCAGGGATCTGCGAACTCTCCAACTCTGAATGCCTCTTCTCTCGGTGCCTTCCTGGCAGCCAGACGGGCAGGTTCGAGTGTTGGAAACATTATCGTGAATTAAGCACATTTAACAACGGGATCATCGACGTTTGCATGTGAAAACGGCTGTTTCTGACATGCTTTCCCTCTCCCTTTTTCTCCTCTGCCTCCAGCTCAGGCAGAGAAAAGCATAATTTTCAGCAAGCACATTACACAACATTTGTCTTGTTCACTCCTTCCTCTTTAACAATTTTTATGGGGGTTGCTCAACACGTTCTAAAATAGGAATGGAGACGATATAATAAAGTGCTGAACCGATGATATACGCGGCAGTTTATGCTGTCAATGGCAAATTCAAAAGAAAGGGATGCAACACGCTCCAAGTGAAGAAATGCAAGCCCGTGCCCTCTAAGCACACAGAGTGAGAGGCAGCCAGGGTATTTTTGCACGTATGTCTTTTCCAAAGAGGTTGACGGGGACAGAGGCGAGATTAATTGCTCTAAGAGATACTGGGCAAATTTCAGAGCCGCGAGTGGCTTCGTGCTATCATCGAAGGCAAAAGAATAGTTATTTTGTTTGGTTAATAATTAGAGCTGGGCTTTCGATTGGGCTGCTTTAAGGGGTGAAATGTAGATGGTATCAGACCAGTAAGTTTGGAAATTAACTTCCTACTCTCCAAACATCATGAAATAAGGATGGCTTAAAAGTAATGCAGATTAATCACCAACTTTCTTTTTTTTATCTCTTTTGTCCCTTTACCACTGTCTGAAATAATTTCCACAAATAGGAGACGTTTCACAGTGGGTATGAAGTGCTCAGCTTTCACTCATCAAACTTTAATCGGAACTGCATTTTAGTTTTTGAATAAAGAACACTTAAAAAATTTAGATGCAAATTATTTTGCATTATTCATGCTCTAAGTGTCCTTGTAGATTTAAACACTTCTGAGGCCACCTTGATTCAAGTAATTACCTAGGCCCTCACTGCTCCATCATGAATAAGGTATTTTGTACAAGTAAAGTATGCACCCGATGAGCTTTTAAAGTGGCTTTACACTGAACTTGTGTATTGCTTCTCCTGCATGAGTGATTCGAACATGCGTCGCAATCTGTCTCAGGTGGGAAATCCTGGCAGAGCATCCATGAGTGACGGAAGGAAGCCTACCAGCCTCGGTGCACACTATTTCTTTGTCTTCACAGAAGAATCTCAAAGTGATTCTCTCACTCGAGTCTTGTGGCTCCTCTTAAAAGTCTGAGGAAGCAATAGCTGCTCGAGAGGAGAGAAATGACAGTCATTTTTCCTTTAACCCTCCATTTCCCACCCCAGTCCCCCTCCGCCCGCTGCCTGTGATCAGCCACTTAAGGCATTTGCAGAAGATAATATAAGTCTTTCTACTTTTATGCAGCATTGTACATCTGCCTCCCCATCTGTCTGCTCAGTCTCCCTTCCCTACCAGCACTAGGTACCACCTGAGCAGGATTTTTCACACAACAGAGCCAGCCCAGTGACCAGCATCGTGGCTGGGAGCTTCCTCTGACAAAAGTGGCTATGGGAGGGCAAGCTAAATCTGCATCTACACATATATTGCCAGCAAAATGAGCTCACAAGAGTTAAATTTAATTGGCTGAATCTCATACTTGGCGTTTGCTGCAAAGTGCCCATAGTTGTTTTTTTTCTTTACCAGCTACATTGCTTTGAAGAATTATAGGAATTTATGATGTGCTATTGGAGTTCCACTGGCAGAGATTACAGTAAAGGGGTTAAAGTTGGTTTATGTTAAAAAAAATTATGCAGAAACCAATAAAAATAAACACACTTCAGTAGACTAAACTTGCTGGGCTTTGACTTTTAGCTTAACAATAGAAGTTTAGACGAAATCCAACATTGCAGCTTTTAGAAAATTAGTTGACACTCACAGTTGATCATCTTTACTACACAGCGGTATAATTAATATTTAAACATTCTAATAATGCAGCTTGCTTTGCATGCACTTTTCAGCCCCACCACAGTATATTTTATCATGAATACTGCTAGCTTTTTCTTAGGTAATGTCATTTTTAAAAGTTATATTTAAAATAGGATATTGGCTTCTTGCTCAGTGCAAAAGAAATATCAATAGGCCAATAGGCAGGTTTTATATGTTGGGTGGTGATTAAAGTGTGTCTATACTGAAGACAATAGAAAATATATAAGGGGCTACTCGATTGTCATCATCATAAAATAAATATACCCAGAGACTATCGGTTCAGTTTGAGTCATTCATTTTATTTCATGCCTTCTGTATTAAGAGGAACTTTTAATATCTTGATGCAGGGCAAAATGAGGCAGTGACCCACAGATCTGTGAAATACTGCACCTCTGACACCCACTCACTTACAGCCAGCGAGCCTTTAATAAAGAAGCCAGGCAAGTTAAAAAAAATCAAACCGGGAGTTTTCACATGAGTGTTGTCAGGGTTAAGGCTTCTGTCTGCCTGGCAATTGAGTAAAATGGTGAGAAATGGTCAAAATGAGAAAGGACTGTGTTGGTTTATTTACTTCCTCTCTCAGTCGAGGTGGGGAGGAAAAGTTGTTTCAGGTGCTTTTTTCATCAGCTTAATCCCTGTGATTATTGCAAGGTGCCCTTTATTCCTCATGTTATAACTTCTAGCAAGGCAGGCTGCTCTACTCTGAGCTGATTTGGATTCTTCCAGAGCTTTCTTCTGCAGTCTTTTGCATTCATGGGTCTTACTGAAGCCAGAAGGTTGGTGCTTGCCTGGCTATTATTAACCACTGTAGATGAGTGGGCACCACTGCCAAAAGTCATTCCCATGGCTCCTTTGGGCTCATCCAAGAGAAAAAAAAGAAAAAAAAAAATACAGACTGATCACACACACCCATTTTGTCTGCTGCATGATGCAAGGAAGATCTCCTGAATTTTCCAGCTAGAGAAAGCATCCTGGAAAATGAGCTCCTGGTATAGCTCCCAGCCTTGGAGAGGGTTAGTAGGATGCTTAGGGGTGTGAGTTTTTTCCCAGGAGATGGGTTTTGTTGGGGCAGGGCTGCAGAGAGTTGCAAAGGTGACTGAAGCTCAGCTGAGAACCCAGCCCTGGGTTTTGTCACGTTTCATTGCAAGTTTGAAAGCAGGCCTATTTCTATTAATACTGTTAATAAAAGACATATGTTTTGTCAAGCAAAACCACCCTTTCATTAAAACAGAGCATAATTTCATGGGTTTTTTTCTTTTTTTTTATGTTCATGCAAAAACAGCCATTTCCCCAACATATCCCAAAAAACCAAGTTGGAGAGTGTGTGTGTGTGTGTGCAAAATTTTACCAAGCCACAAATATTTCCAGGCCAAATACCAGTAAACGCAAAGGCTCAGTGCCTCACCACTTTAAGCCAGTCCTAGGGCCTCAGTCTAATTGCCTGGGAGGCAATGGGAGTTTTTAATTTACTTAAAAAGTAGCAGAAACGGGCTTTAAATATTTTGTGTGTGCAATGACCGTATGACTGACGCCATGAGATCCATAGCATGTGTGAAAATGGATTGCATATTGCTGAGAGCTTTCCCTGGGCTCTGCCATGGATTGCCTCATGTCACGTGTGCCCGTGAAGAATTTGGGGATAAGGTTTGGCTGGAAGATGTCCCTGGGTGTAAAACAAAGTCGCCTTGTCTTGGCAAAGGGCGCGTGGGAGCTGCCGTGCCGCGTGCGCTCCGTCCATAGGGCAGGGGCGGGAGTGGGAGCTTTAAGGAAACAGATAAACAACAAGTAGAAAGTGCTTAAAAATAGGGCCATAACTTCCAGCCTTGCTGCGTTGAGACCCGAGTTATGGGTGAGAACTGCTCTGACTCTTTTCAAGTGAAACTAATGCTGTGAGATGCTGCAAAGGAGACAGTTGGGGTTGAGTTAGGAGCAAAGCGCCTCTGATGGTCTGGCTTGCTCCTCCTTTATCAGGTTTTGCTCAGGAAGGGAGTTACACACACCTTGGCTGCAAACAACTAAAAGAGCACGATCTATTTTAAACCTGCTGCTGAGGTGGTAAAGAAGAGATAAGTTGAAACCTAACTGCTATCTCGCTTGTGTGTGCGACAGATATGGCCAGAAATGGATAAAATTAAAAGCATTTTTCATATGCTAATAGCAACCTGGAAGAGGGGAAAACACAGGGAAGGGAGCAGCAAAGTCAAGAGGTTTCTATCCCAAGTATATTTCTCCCATTACCTAAATTATGGGACTCCTTTCCACAAACTGATATACATATTTTTACTGTGTCTAAAAGCAAATTCTATAGTAGAGTTTGATTTCAGCATCAACCTTATGGCAGCCATGTGGGAGTGAGATTATGGGACATGTGGAACAAAAGTCTTCCAGCCAGAGGAGGCCTTCTGAGCATAATGATTCTTATTTAAATCAGTCTATGTTTTATTACTCAGTTGGGGAGGGAGAAGGAAACCAAGGAAAAGAATATTTCTTTAAAACCACCGTCACCTGAATTGCAGATGAATAGAAATTAAGTAGTTTTCAGCCTGTGAAATGGACAAACATTTTCATATCATAATAATAATTTCAAGCAATCCTCAATTTTTTTTTTTTTTTTTTTTTTTTTTTTGAATTTTACATTTAAACTTGTTTTTCCTGTTGGCGTGCCTGCCGATTCATTTGTAAATGTGCTTTAAATTCCTTTGTATATTACAATGAATGCCACCTCTTTAAACGCTCTTAGTAATTTAGCGAACTTCTTTGCCAGTGGGTGAAAGTACAGTATTGTACATGCATAAGAAAAGGTACATTCATTATGCTTCACGTATGAAAAGGTATATTAGGAACGGTTTTGCTTAAAGTGGAGGGGTGAATGGAGGAGCCCCTGATCCATCATAGGGATTTTGCATGTGTTAGAATGTGTGTCTGTGAGCCCAACATCCCGAAATGCTGTTGGGAACCTACCGGCAAATGTGTTCCTGTGAAACCTGAGAAGATTTATAACAAGTAGGTAATCGTTTCAGGCCTATGTGAGGGGAGCAGACACAGAAAGCTCACGCTGGGGCTGAACAGGAGTTTTAGGGAGAGGGAGAGAAAACTTGAGGGTCTGGTTTCTCCCATCTTCCTCCACGGCTGTCATGAGGCACCGTGCTGTGCCATGGGAAAAGGGTCGTGCCAGGCATTAGGCTTGAGACCCTCCTGGGATTTTGAAGTGTGTCTTGGTGTTGGGGCTGATCCCTCAAGCTTCCCAAGCAACTGATTTGTGGCATACAATAGGTGGAGAGAAGGGAAAGAGATGGCCCTGGGAGCCTGGTCTTGCACTCCTTCCCACAGCTCCTGGCTCTCTCCACGTGAACAGAAAGGTTTAGTTAATTGCAATTTTCTTAGTGTGAGAAATACATCGTGTGTCATGATAGAAGGAAAAGGGTGGGTATGGCCAGGTAGGGACCACATCTCTGAGGAGTGCCTGGCCACAGTGGGCCAAATCCTGCTTAAAATATCCCCCCTTTTCCTTGGGACCCCTCACTTCAATAAGGTGAGCAGGATTCAGGACCTTGGCTTGGCATTCCTGTGAAGAACAACCACAGCCTTGCAGAGAGAGTTGGTCAGTTTAAGGCCAATAAACATAAAAGCTGAGAGGGTTTCAATGAAACATTCTTTTCCAAACCAGAGGTCATTCATTTTGCACTTACTCCTTTATGTGGTTTCTGAAAGTTTAATTTTAAGGAGAGGATGTGGGTACACTCTGTTTGTTTCTTTTTCTCTTTCCTTCTTTTTCTTTCTTTCTGAGCTCTACTTCGACTTAATTTCAGGGAAACGTGTGCGAATGCTTTCCAGTAGCATGCCAGCTGTCATTTTTCGATCAGGGTAGGGGGGGAAACCCAGAGTTTATTTACAAGACTCAATTTTAAGCTTGATTCATTGTAATAAGTGTCACTGTAAGGCAGGCGAAGCAGAGTTAGCTTTCATTAACATTCTTCAATTCTGGAGCCCATCAGGAGGTAGATAAGGTACCACTGGGTCCATCCACCTCCCGGACCACAGGAGGACAATGCCAGGAATGTTTGCAATGTGTTTCTATTTTTGTCACACCTATGTGTGGCCATCCATCTGGTCTTAATCAATCAGTCTCATCCTGGAGCTTTGCTGTTCTCCCAGCTGAAATAATACACTTCTTCAGCTAGAGCTGTGCCTCAAGGAGGGTCACTACTCACCATTCCCCAGACAAGGCATATTAACAAGGCTTACATATTTGTAAACATAGGTAAACCCAGGAGGGGTGGTTGGGAAGGAACATTTTGAAATATGAATATTTTATGAATAAACCACTGCGTTGTTTACTTAGCAATATTACACAGGAAAACTTGATGAAGTACTAGAGGTAAATTTGTTTTAGCAAAAAAACAACAACCTCAACCCCTCAGAAGCACTGAGACAAAGATAAATGATGAAAGAGTGAATAATCCACCATCCTATTCAAGCAGAGGTAGCGTATATAAAATATGTTTCTGAAGGAGCAGAGAAGTGGGTGGTGAACACTGTAAAGTGTGCCATTTATTTATTTAGATTGCACATCAGGAGATAAAACAAATGAAAACTCTGACTTGTTAATAATTTACATTTAAGTGGAAAATTCTTACATGCTGTTAAGATACCTCCAAGACCTGACACTGCAAATGCAAATAATTTACATTCTTTGTGTGCACACAACTTCACTTGTCTGAAAGGAAAAAAAAAATTCAACTGCATGTTCAGGGGGCAATGAAAACCAGGAGACATTTACACTCTTATAATTATGTTTATGCATTTCGGATGCCTCTTCGGAAGCATCCATGGAGCTGACCTTCCCCATTCATCAGGTGTTCCTGGCTGAGAATCTGCTGGGCCATACCTCCCAACCTAGGAGGTAGGAGATGCAAAGAGGGGGGATTTCTTTTCAATAAGCAGCACTATTACTTCTCCCCTGAACAGCTTATGCAAAAAGTTTTGTGGGGGAGAAAAAAAGGCCCAGAAAAAAAAAAAAAAAAAAAAGAGGAGTGTGCATAACAATAACTACCTCTGTCCCTTCTGTTTTTGTTCTTTTCATGTCAGGGAACTTTTTAGCCGTGCTGCCCGGGTAACTGCTCTGGAAGGTTGGAATATCTCTTGTTGAAGGAGGTTTGTGATTGAGGGCCCTCTGACACAACCTTTTGTTGCTCTGAGGTGTTTGATCCTCTTTCCCTTTCTTCTAAAACCAATCCCATCCCTTTAAAAAATGGATAACCAGCACTTCTTTTACTTATTGTCAGCTTTTGGAAAGTTACTGTGGGGGGCTGTAGAAGTTTAACTAGTTAACCCTTTGCATCCTGATAGCAGGTCACTATTAGCACTTCTTTCTCGCCCCTTCGGACTGAAATATTTCCATAGCTGTGTCAGGTATGCAAATCCTCTTTATAGGGAGCCATGTGACAGGTTGGCTTGTGGACAGTTTACTCACTGATCTTTCTTTCCCCTGGCTCTGTGGAACTTGCTTAGGAAAACCAGGTTCAGCCAGGAGCTGTGAGCATGAGCAGGGGCTGAGGAGCCAGTCCCCAAATCAGGACGGGGGCTACTCAATAGCGCTGAAATTTCAAAATGAGTCAGAGTTTGTAGCTGCTGATTTTCTTCTCTTTCCTTGAACTGAAACTTGTGAGAGTCACCACAGGCGTAGGCTGATGTGATACACTTTTTTTTCCCCCTCTCTCTCTTTGAGAGCAGCTCTGAATAACAAGAATTCACAGACAGTCGCTCTTCAAAAGTGTGTGGCCAAATCTGAAAGTAACAAAGGAAGAACACCTTAAAATGAGATGTGTAATAAGGACACTTGCTCAGAGCCTTGAGATTAAAAATGAGACTGTTTTTTGGTTTGTTTTTTCAAAGGGAAGGGACACAACCCAAGCTATAGGAAAGAAAAGCAGCTTAAATGGATTATTTAACAAAAAGCAACTTCTAGCTCCTAGATAGTGACCTACATTTTGCACACAATGATGATGTTTTACGGTGGTGATAGGGTTAATAACCTAACATCATTCATGTAGTGTTTTTTGAAAATTGAATTTTACTGCTACAAAGTAAATGTAACAGCCCTCTGGAGACAATATTACAGGCACTTTATTGTTTGCTAAGCTGATGTCATCTTTCTACGGACTGACTTTAAAACAAAGGCAGAACATTTATTACAAATATCACTGTGTGAAAGGAAATCTACTGAAATATTGTTTAAAAGGTGGACTGATAAAAATGCATTAATACTTGGCTTTGATTATCTGCAAAGTTATGCCTGTGGAATGCTTTCTCGCGTGATCTCTGCTCAGCAGAAATGTTCCTCTTGGATATTGCACCTACCCTTTTATAAATTCTACCCATCTCTGAGCACGTGTTACTTTTAAAATGTGTTTTATAATATACTCTACAGCTCATTTATAACTCTTCGCAGTTTCTTTGTAAGAATGCAAATGACGTTTTGATTAAAACCTAAAATATTTCCCTTCAAAGCATTTTCATGTCTTCCTCACTGAAATCACTGCAATTCTCATGTGAATAAAACCAGTGAGACTTCTTCCTCTCCTAGGGACATGGTTTGGCTCTGATCTGCCTTTTGCTGGGACCTTTCCCAGTTCCTGCAGCTCCTGTAGGCTATGGGCCCACTAAGACCACTGTTTTCCAACCAGGATCCCTGGTCAGGTGCCCACACCACCATCTCCCAACGTGGTGAATATGCTGGAGACTGAAGATTCAGTGCCTACAAGTGACATGGGTTAAGTTATGTGGTGTTCACTCCTTGGAGAACCACACCATGTGTTTCTGTACCCAATCTTAATGAAATCACCAGGTTTGAACATTTTAAGTTGGTTGTAGCTGACCCTCAGCTTTGAGTTTTATCATTCCCATGCAACCTAAGGAAAAAAAAAAACCAAAAACCAAAACACCACATTTGTCCCTTTTAAGAAGAGCCAATGATTCATTTTGCAAATAATTTAATATCCATTAAAGTTTAAATCTCCTTTGTTTACTCACTCGCAGAGTAAATCAATGACCATTGCAAAGTAATAAGTACAGCGAGGGAAAATACATTTTCCTGTATCACTGTGCAACTGTTGTGGGTTTTGCAGGTGAAGAATAAAAAGATGTGGACAGCTTTATGAGGACGGGTGTCTAAGCAACTGATTAGCTCATCTTTGTTGAAGGAAGTCTTCAAGAGAAGTGTAGGAAAGAGGGACAAATTTAGAAAGTCAGTAGTGGAGTTAGCAGTAAAACTGGTAACTTAGTAGGAGTCTGTGATATTAGTATCACTTCTGAAGTCTGTGTACATGTAATGCCCTTTGCAAAGGTGGACATCTACCTACACTCCCCAGCAAAAGTTTATATTCATACCCCTCTGTTATATATTTAATGCTGACAGGTTGTGGCAGCTTTTATCAGTGGGATTAAAACTGGCAATCAGACTATAACAGTTTACTTTAAATATCCTCAGAGCAAAGTTTTCAGATTGCCAACAATTATCAAAGGGTGTCTTGCCTGGTTCATTAATGTTAATATTCTTAGATGTTTGAATGTGATTTTGCATGTCAAGCCAATCTATCTGGCATTCTGCTGGACATCCTTTGACTGGGGCTGTGTGGCATTTTTTATTTGATCTTTGGGGTTGCTCAGATAAATTTAATCCTGACATAAGCAATAGTCATTCTGACATCAGTAGGATCTGCAGGTAGAGCAGGGATGGCAGGCTCTGTCAGAATGTTGGAAAGAAGTTCTACTATTTAAAAATATAATCAGGAGCAGACTATTAACCTTTGGCTTAACTGAGAAGTGGAGGTTTATCTTAACATGACTGAATACAAATGTCATTGTGATTCTATAAAAAATACCTCTCAGGGTACTTGTTCAGAGACATCAAATGAGTCTGACACAGGTTCTGCAGAAGCCACCTCAAAGCATAGGCATCCCAAGTTACCTCTTCATTCAAAATTTGAGCCACGGCTTGAGCAGAGCCTAGAACCCTAAGGCATTAGAAGAAGAGAAGGTCTCTGTGTGGAGGCTCAGATCGCGGCTTTCTCAGTCAGATTTTCTTTTCTGTAAGAATTGGATGGGAGGGATGGAGGGCCCGTGGCTCATATCCTTTGGTGTTTCATGATAAAAATCAATTGACTTGTGGCTGTTGATGCCATCTCTGAGTTTGACTCACATTGGCCACTATTCCCAAGGTCTGCAAGAGAGCTGTATATAACTACAATATATAATGGTTGCTGTTAAATGCCTCAGATTGGCAAACGGAGGCACTAGACATCTCCTTTCTGTCTCATGTACTACAATTGTTTCAATTGTTTGAAGTCAAGTGCTTGACGCCGCTGAGAAAGAAGCCTCTGTAATGTCTCCCACAGTAGATAAGGCCAGTTGTAATGAAAATAAAGGTGATTCTTTATTGAACCCTGGACACAGACAGGACTCTGTAGTTCTCTGGCTGCCTGACTGGAGTAGTGCAGTCCTGATACCACTGTGGAGGGCTCTGAGCAGCAGCCTCAAGCTTGAAGTCTTGCGAAAGAGCTCCAAAACACAGAGAAAATGCATGCAGAAAGCGAAAAAAGGTACCTTCATGCAGGGAAATTGTTGAAACAGCATGCCAGGTTACACAATCAGCATTTCTTCATTATTTTAGTTGTACTCTAGAATTCAGAAAAGGTTTGGCCTTTAAAAAAAAATAAATTCCAGCAGCAACAATAGTTATAATCACACATTTGAACGTAAGAATTAGTTTTATGTGGTGTGCTAGGAAAAAAAAAAAAACAAACAAAAACAACAAAACCAAAAAAACCAAAAAAAACCAAAACAACAAAATCTTGAGAACACTTTCAAAATAACCAGAGAAAAATAAACCATTCCTTATGTCAGTCTTGTTAGAGAGGGATTAAGAAACTGGCAATTATTTTGGCGACCTTAATTGTTGCTCTGCAGGAAAATATGTAATTAGAGCACGTTCACAGGCCTGCACACCTGCAGCACATCCTACAGTATAATGTCAGCTTTCAGTGCTTGCTGGTGCCAGGTTCTATCACAACCAGGCACAGTGATGCTCTGAGAACATTTCGGACTCGTGTAATGTAGCTTCTGTGTATGAAAGAAGCAGGCATTTACACTGCCATACAATGGAGTGCATTACTGCAACACTGGTTTCATTCTTTCCCGACGCCTACCTTCAGCGCTGCCCTGGTTTACTCAGTTTGAGGTTTTATTGTTACGGTATAATAGTCCTGTACATTTCTGAAATTCCCTTATTATTCAGCTTATTAATACAGTACTGGCTTGATTATCAGGCTGCAGTTGTGAAGGGAAAGATTCAGCGTGCTAGCAAAGTCAGAAGCTGGGTAAATTCCTGGGATAATGAGAACAATTGTTTGACGTGTTGGAGCCCAGCTCTGTGTGTGCACACAGCCGCCGATGCCAATGTACATGTGTGCAGGCATGGGGTGCCCAGGCCTATAAACAGAGGGAGAAACATTGGAGGTCAGCTTTAATTCTTTGATGGAATGGGGGGGGAAATAATCCCTCTTTGAGCTGCTCCTTCCCTTTGCCTCTTCTTCGCATTGCTCCTCTGGAAAACTGGAAAGCGAGTTAAAATAAAGGCGCAGTGGAGGGAATAGCTGTCTTCCAGCTAAATTCAGTAATCTGGCATGCTGATAGTTAACAGACTTCTCCCCCTAAGGGAGATACACTGTATTTTGCTATCTGACATGTTGTCATATATAAAGAAATCAATTGGTAATTAAATGATGCACCTTGTGAAGATGACAAAAGGCATTTGGTTGCGAAAAGAGAACTGGGTTGTGAGGGGTTTGTAATGAAGGCCTAATGACTATTCATAAGAGATTTTCAGTCCGTTGATCCACTTGACTGGAAAGTTCTGCCCTGGAGAGTTAGTGCTGTCAGATTCTCTCACCTCAGAAAGCCGCCGCGATCGACGGTGTGGAGTATGAGCGAGAAATTATCTAGTTGTTGCTTCAGGCCTGTCTTAGGTCACATGCAGAAGGCACACATCTGGCTTCCTGTAGGTGCAACCTCGGGACATAAACTTTGACTAATTTTTAAACTATAAATATGTAAGGCTGACACTGAATAAGTTACCTTTTATTCATGTTTTCATAAATTTTCTAATGCGTTAAAGCCTTTAGTGGAGCTCCCATTTTGGACTTTTCAGCTTCGCTCTTCTTACAACAATCTCGTTTTCCTTTCCTCTCACAAATGACATTTTAAGAAATTTCTGTGGTGCAGACACTGCCCACGGTACCTCCCGTCTCCTCACCTTCAACTGGCCGGCCAGCCAGAATTGTTTTGGTAGGGTCACCTATGGAGAGGACCTGGTAGAGATGTCAGGAGGCATTAGAGGGTCACAACATAGATTTTTGCCCCCAGTAGAGCTTTTTCTTAGTGTGTATTTCTATAGTCACTAGCAGTCAGGATAATCCACCAGACCAAGGAGAGTCTCCTCCTCCGAGATATTTCCTAATCTTTGCAATTTATAGGATGTCCCTCGGATTGGGATTGCTTGGAGGTGACACACCAGGAGGTAGATACCCACAGTGTCCTTGTTAAACCGAGAGCTGTACCCTGACTGCTGAGACTACTGAGATGAGCACCTTTTGCACATCCATCTCCAACATTGCACCCTCTTGAGTGAATAAACCTCTCTCTAGCGAGTGGTATTTTATAATTAAAACTGAAAAGGAACAAATTGAATTCAGGAAGCTATTCCAGAGCATGTAGAAGATGTTTCCCTGTGCTGATCAAATCCAGCACAGCTCCTGAGTGAAAGCTCTCAGCTCCGTACATGTTTGCTTTTGAAAAGTGGCCATCCACCTTATCTTATCAGGCAGCTCACCTTATCAAAGGTAAACATATTTACCACCTCGTTAAAGGTTCTTTGCACTAGCACTCAAAAACTGTATTTGTGGACAAAAACCTGTCAAAGTCATTGTTTAAGATGGACAGGAGGACAGTTATGGCCAACTTTGGAGGTTTCAATCTGTCAATAATGGAGCAGCAAAGTAATTCAATACATTATGCATATTTGAGATGGCCTCATTGGTGTTTCCTTCTTGTGTGTTGTGGTTGCTGAATTTTGCTGATGTGTTTGCCAGAGCTGACAAGGTAGACCAAATGAATGGACAAATGCCAAAAACACAATTATGTTTATTAATGTACATTGATTGCTTGTTTAGGGTATAAAACAAATTAAAAAATACATTAGTATTTAAACCTTCTTTTTATAGCTGGTCTAATGACTACACGTAATAGAGTGTCTAGTAAAGGACATTCTACAGTACCTATAACTTCTGACTTTATTGTCATATTATTTGACTTGAGTTTAAAAGGATGGTTCTCATCATTTCTTTAAATGACATCTTTGTTTGGGGTTCTTTTTCCGGGATTTTTTTTTTTTTTTTTGAGATATATAGGCCTTAAGTCAACTCATTACAGCCAGACTCAGCTAATCTCATTCACTTTAAAACAAATATTGACCTCAGCTGTAAGTCTTCAGGTTTTGTGTCACCCATGCACTCTTGGCCCAGGTAGAAAGCATGATGTGGCCTCAGCAGCACAGGGAAATATGGTGCCCCAAAGCCACCACACTGCTTTCCTCAAGGAAGAAAAACTCCACAGGGCGACGAGACAAGCCCAAGCCTTTGCCCATATTCACTGCTTCTATTCCCATTTCCATTGTCCTCTCAAGTGTCCATAACTTTGCCAGTAGTCTGAGCCCTTTGGAGAAGGAAAGGCATATCCTTAATCTGCCCCTTCTTCACCTCAATTCCCATGGTCACACCCACGATCCAAACGTAGCATTTAATGGAGGGCTGACTGACACTCAGGAGAGGACTCTGAGTTTATGGCCCAAGAAGTTGCTAAATAATTTTACAGTATCTCTTTTAAGTTTGGGCAAGAAAGTTATAGTGCTTTAAGTTAAGGGCAACATCACTCAGTACGGTCTTAGAAGTCCTGCCAAATAGCAAAGTGAAAGCCATAAAGTAAACATGACTTAGCGACACCTGGACCTTTCAGGTTTTATAGCAATTGTTTATAATGTTGGACTGGCCTCTAAAATATGTCTGCAGAAACGGTGCTGGAGCTTTATTTTACCTAACTTGCTCACTTTTTATGTTCTACCCAGGTTCTACCCTTCATTATTTGCACTTATTTAAGGAGTCGTGCTTTCTTCCCTTGCTCTTTTACTTGGCTTTTTATTCACTAGCCAAGGTGGTGACGTAGATTTAACAGCACAGTTTCCACATTTAATGGGTGTCTTTCAGAATTCCTCAGCATTATCAGCACATGTGGCTCAGAACATGGCAAACTGGCTCCAAAATATGTTTTTACTATTTTCTGGGTTCTATTCTGAAAAGCAAAAGCAGATAAGGTTTAAAAAAAAAAAAATCCACAAAACTTCCCTTAAAATATTTTTGGTTTTTTGGGTTTCTTTGCTGCTCTGTTGGAAACCCTTCTCATACAATGCCCCTATAAACCTACCTCGGTGCTAGCAGGCCCTATTGGAACTAATGGGGCTTGACAGTTCTTCAGTTAAAAATTATACATGAGGGTCACTTTCCCTTAAATTATCTATTGTATGCCAGCTGTTCACAACTACAATGGTCTAACTTTCTTCCCATTGCCTAAAATGGTTAGCTTCACCACAAAGCTGTCTGTGACTCTTACTGCAGAGAGCTTTTAAAGGCACTACTTCATCCTAAGCAACACCTTGACGGCACTACTAATTTCAGATAGATTTTTATCAGTTCCAGAGAATGTTGGGAGTGTTCATTTTACTTGTTTCGTGTCACAACACTTGAGTTATATCATAATTTCTCATTTGCCGTACAACTTTATTCTATTTTTATGCTTCTGAGTGATGCTGCTTTAAGTGCCCATGAGTGGTACTTCCGGACCATAAGCACTATCAGAGGCAACCTCTGGCAGATAAAACTCCTTGTCTTTTTGTTGGGGAGGAGAGAAAGGGTCATCGTCAAGTGCTGTTGGGTTTTTTTTTCTCCTATTTTATTCTTTCCTTCTTGCCTATTAAAACTGAATCTACCACAGCTTTA
>VXAU01001803.1:916519-924019 GCA_013399695.1 Formicarius rufipectus
TTTCCCCATAAAGGGGGACTACACTTGGGTCATGCTCATTTCAGAATCAAAGCCTTCATCCTCAAATGCTTCTTATTACTTGCTAAAAGCTGCAGTGGTCATCTTTGGGCTGTAATTAGAAAGCCTGACACTATTAAAGGATGCCTGTAGAATGAAATATTCCTGAAAGTTTTTTTGGGTGGAGGGTTTTATTTTTTTTTCTTTTTTTCCCAGTCCTGATTTGAAAATGAAAAGCAACCAACTTTCCTGGTCTCCTTGATACTTAAATAAACCTGCCACCCTTATTTCCATAGATTAATGAATAGTGGAAAATACGTGGCAAAGGTTTTTTCTCATACTCCTCCCTGCCTTATCAGGGGCATTCTTTTTAATTATAAGATAAGTATGATTTAGTGGTTATTTTTGCAACCTGGCAGAGCTACAACATCTGTTGGGTTGTTTGATTTTTAGCGTCCACTGACTTTCGGATGATCAACACTTCCCATATCTCCAGGGCAGCTCAGGAGCCTCCAGCAACACAACTAGTAGCAGTCGGAACCTGGTGCAGCTGCATATGGATGCTTATCATTAATTTATTTAAAAACCCGGTCACTGATTCACAAGCTGAGGCAGCTGGAAAGGATCCCATATTGGTTGCAGTTACACATTTCTCCCGCTCCATTATGTGATCTTTCAGGGGTTGGGTGCATTAATATGCAACTGTTCTGTTTTCTTTCAGCTGGCTTGTAAACTCTTTAACCAGCCGAACAGAGTTTGCAATTGTTGCGGGGTTGAGTGGGTGGATAGGAGCTGGGGCTGCAGCCTTGTCCAGTTGTGGATGGAATAAAATTGACAATGATGCAATGGAGCTGGCATCTGGACAACTCCGTGGGATGAATGGCACTGCTCTCGCAGTCCCTCCGGTGGTTGTACGCCTTGTAATAGCTAGCGTAGGAAGGGTGGTGAAAATTGATATGCACTATTACTACGTGTATAAAACTTAACACTGGGGCCATAGCACAGGTGGGGGGTTCCTGTTTATTGATTTTTATTACTCGGTTAGAACATACGGCTAATGCTTTTATACTCCGGGAGCTCTGGGAGCGCTCACCTCAGGTAATAAACCTCTCCATACTTTGCAGTAGTTCACAATGTACATGTGAGTTTACATTCCGCTGTACACATCCATCCCTCTCCCCTTTGGAATATGTGGCTGAAAGGGAAAAGAAAGCAACTTAAAGTATTTATTTCAGATTTTGAAAACTACCCATTCCTGAGATGGAAATGGTCCCTTATTCTAATTACTCATATTTCCAAGAAAATTAGTCACACAAACTTATGTTATGTGTTGTCTCAGAGGTTGAAAGCAAATTAGGTTTCCAATAAGACAGTACATCAAACAAAGTAGCATGTTCTTGATGCAGATGACTTTTTTTTTTAGAATTATGGTTGGACACTTTTGGCAGACAGATTGTCTTTTACTCTATCAAAATGACAGTTTCTTTTGTAACTGCTACATTCATAATTAGAAGGAGAGAAGCAATCTGCCCAATTTAATATACTAAAAGAAATTTAGTGTCTTGTGCTAGTAATTTCATTATTTTTAAATATGAATTAATTGTCTTAAAATAATATTGTTAGAAGTATAACTAGTAGGATTATGGAACTAATTCTCTTCTTTTTTAAACAGAAAAATCAAAGCTCCTATTAATGCACTTCAGGCTAGATTAGGATTTTAGGTTTATATCAGGTGTTCTGTTTGAAGATTCAGGGGAACAGGCTGGAGGCGGGGGAAGTGAATCCTTAATGTGAAATTCCTCTGTACAAAACCTGAGCTCTTCCAGGTTTACTGTGAGCTTGCAAAGCTTAACTCAGGGTAATGAATGAGGAGAGCTACATGGTTTAGCAGCCTGGGAATAGAAGAAAAGGCCTTTCACCTCGGGTTCATGCAGTTTCCTCGGGGAGCTCAGTGCCAAATGGGCTGCCTCTTTATTTTTTGGGTTGTTGTGAGGGGAGTTTCACACAGTCCCTGAGCTTGCTTTGTTCCTGGTGCTGATATAATGGTTATTCTAGTGCCCAAAATTGCGCAGGTTTGCAAACACAAGGTCTCCAGTCCCCATCAAAACTCACGAGTGTGAGACATAAGTCAGCAGAAAGGCCTCCAAAAAATCTGATATATACTTTGTTCAGAAACAGTATTAACCTTGAAAGTTTAACTTTCTCCCATGAAATACGATCCTGACAGAGTCTGTACTTTGGTACTGCATTAGAAGAGTGAATAACTTTAAATTTCAAGTCAGATCTTTTCTGTTAAAAATTCATGTTCTATTTTCACCTCGAGGTAGGCACCAGCTGAAACCTGAATCCACTCAGCAGCACCCAAAGGATGTTCACATCCCAAAGCAACAAACTGAGAGGTTTGGGCAGGTACCTGATATAGGAGGCAGCACATCCTCAGGGATAACTGATGTACATTTTGGCATGTTAATTAGGGGCTGAGGCCATCCTGCCTGGCCAGGTAGGAGTCCTGCCAGTGAGGGAAATGGGGAAAGAAGACTTTATATCCCGGTAGTGGAGAGGTGCTGGAGCACCTGGGACACCCACGATTAACTGCAGGGAAGGCTGTGTCTGGGGTGCTGCTATTAATATCACATTTAAAAAAGAGAAAATACAGAAGGTCTAAAGAAAGGGAAAATACTTCAAGGCTTGAGGTCTGAAGCCTCATTCCACATCCCTTCTTTTACCTCTTAACCGCAGGCAATCCCTCTGAAGTTTATATACTTAAACCAACAAAAATAATGCACTTTTAACAGAGATATTTTCTTTGTTGGAATATCCCCCCTCTTGCTGCTGTTCCCTTTTGCTCAGTATCATCCAAGTCCTTGCCCTTTGCCATCAGCTCCATAGGAAAACAGCTGCAGAAAGCCTTATCCCAACCAGAATAAAATCATTATGACACAGCAAACCCAAACATGACATGTGGTTTCAACAGCCTCTTATACCCAGCTCCGCATTTCCTTTTGGCTGTGAGGATAAGGCTGGGGACCAGCCCAGCAAGAACATTTCAGCTGACCATGAGGCACATGTAGATAGGAGAAACTTTGAGCCATTTTAAGCTCGGAGTCTGGTGGGAAACAGGCTCTGGAGGTAGTGTTACTCCACGCACACACACTGGCAGCCAGGAGTTTTTCACGTGCACAGCAACAAGAATCTATGCTGAAAGAGCATCAGTTTCAACACCAACTGGTGCATTTCTAGTGCTGCAAGGCATGAATTTTGCCCTTTTTTGCATTGATCAGGATATATTGAGTGAGACACCTGGTAGGAAAAAATAAAAAAGGGAAATAGGCTATGGAAAATACAACACCCTCTGCTCAATGGAGGGCTGGCCGGAGGAGCATGGCTTATTTCTCGCTTCCCTTCTCAGGTTACTTGCAGAGGAGTAGGAAATCACAGGTGAAGAGTGCTGGGGAAAATCCCACATGAGGGCACGGATGGGTTTGACCTCCACTCTTCTTCTTCCTCCTCCTCTTCCTCTTTCTCCTCCCCAAGACACCTCCCATTTGCTCCCACTGCCGGTGCGTGAACACGCTGCAGATATGAGCACTGGCACTGGGACCAGTCTGGCCATAGGAGGGACGTGCCCTGTTATTAATTTGGTGTGTTACCACCGTTCTCTTGAGGAACAGGAGTGACAAAAGGCACTCGGGCACTTAGGAGTCCCTGTCTCTGCAAAACCCATGGAGAACACCATGGGCATGCAGAAAGAATCTCTCCAGCCCCAGTACATCATCCATGCCATTTTTTGAAGGCTCACACTGAACAATGGAGGCTTTAAAGCCAGTTGGAGAGGACAATCAGATATTTTTCCCCTAACAGAAAATGCTGGTGGTTTAGATATATGGGTCACTGCTAACTCTCCCTCTAATACTTTCTGCTCGATACATACCAAAGGGGAGAGCAGTCCAAGGCATGTCTGTCCTTGGGACAGAGCCAAATGTTCATTTCAGTAATGCTATTTACTGGGAGACATCTTGATTCACAGAGCTTAATACTATGTGAAATCACTACCAGTCATCTAGTTCTAGCAATACCTATGCTGTTGGCCCTTTATTTCTGTTTTTCGGGTTTTTAAAAAAGTGTTTCACCCCGTAACCATCAGCTCCCATCAAGCATCCTGCCTTTCCCCAGGACATCATGTCGTCGCTGATGCACTGGTTGCAGCAAAACCCGAGGGTGACAGACACTGACTCAGAGAGCTGTTCTTACCTGTCTTTAAAGCTGACCAATTTGTGCATGTATCTCAAGAGTTTCACATCTGCCATGTAACACTGGAAAGGGCGAAGTAGCCCGGGTACTTTTTCATTTCTCATCGGCACGGAGCTGCTCGGCGCTGAGTTGGGCGACGTACTCATTTCGGTAAATTCAGAAGCCGGTGCTGGTGGTGCAGTTTTTCACGCAGCTTCTTCAGTGACCCCTAACATCTGCCTAACCCTTAAGCGTACACAAACCATTTCTGATTTGGGTTAGAGGGCAGAGGGATATTTTTGCCGTGCTCTTCTGCAAAGCATGTTTGTTGTAGCTCTAGGCCAGTAATTTTTTTTTCCTAAGCGTTTCTACCTAGCGGATTTATGTACTTTGAGCATCTCTCTGGCCATCTTCTCCCAGCAAACAATGCTGGATTTCCCCTTGATACTGAATGCATCTGAGGTTGGCTTTTTTGTCACTTCTTTTCATCTCGGTGTCTCAGAATTTTGGGGTCTTACTCCTTTGTCTCAGAAAGGAGCAGTACTGAAAGCATTTCCACCTGGATCTTTAAATTATTTAAGTTGCAGGAACCAGACCTTTTCCCTCCTGAGTAGTTGTGGGTTTTAAAGGCTAAAATTGCTTCATCATGCCAAAGTGAAAGTATGCATAAATTATTTAGTTAAACCTGAGAAAATACAGACTTTTCTCAGTGATCCTTCAAGGGCTGCCTACTTAAATTTCAGAAGAATAGGCAGGGGGTTCTCTCTCTCTTGCCTCTTTCTTTCTCTTGAAAAATATTTTAAGTACCTATTCAGTCTTTTCTGAGATAAAGCTGTGACCAAAAATTGGAGGGGCTGGGTTTGGAGCAAGGTTTAGAATAGAAAGAAAAATGCTGTGGAAATCCTAAGTGCCCCTACTTCATCACGAGCCCAGGGATTCTCTAAGCAGAGCAGGTACAGGCAGCCATCCTGCTCCTGATGTCAAGCAGAGGTTTGTGTCAACATTTCCACTGTGGCCTCTGGTTATTGGGAGTTTATAGCTCAACTGTAAAAATACAGAAGAGCAATTTTGGGGTTTTTTCTAACTAACTTCCAGGGTTGTTTTAATTAATTTTGGGCCATATGGGTGGAATTCTTGATACTCTGCAATAAGAAAGGTCTTCTTGTGGGCACTAAAGCTACTGGAAATGTCAGGTCATGCTCCTCCTGTAGCAGAATCCATCCCGATTAGTTTTTAAGGTGTAATGATGCTGGTATTGAAGTTAATGAGAAAACTCCCTGGCTACAGGAGAGCAGGAACAGTATTTACACCTTCTGCAGGCCAGCAGAAGGACCCACCAGCACGGGACCTGGTTCTGTCAACACAGCAGAGTTTACAGGACTCGTCCCCTGTGTAAAGAAATCTGATCTTTCCCTGGCTGATGTCAATATTTCTGTCACTGACTGTGGGATCTAGATTAGGGTCAGATATAAGGATGTAAAAGAGAAGGGGGAAAACCCAACACATTTCCCCGTGAAGGAAGTTATTTATTTTACAGCAGTTTTTTCTTCATATAGTCTGTCTCCCAGGTTGTGTGTGGTGGTGGGAAAGGAAGGAGTAAAAAAGACTCTTAGAAGAAGAAATACAGCCCCTGCTCCATGGCCGAGGCTAGAGGGAACTCTGCTGCAAATTGTGAGGAGTTATCAGAGGGATAAGATTGCTGCAGGATCTGTTTCTTCATTTTGCAAACAATTAATTTGGCCCTGTCGAAACCGAAATTAAAAATAAAAAAAAAAAAAAGAAAAAAAGAAAAAAAGAAAAATCATCTGAACAAAAGGCTGT
This sequence comes from Formicarius rufipectus, assembly GCA_013399695.1. Lineage (NCBI taxonomy): Eukaryota > Metazoa > Chordata > Aves > Passeriformes > Formicariidae > Formicarius > Formicarius rufipectus. The sequence goes on from VXAU01001803.1 coordinate 922,568, forward strand.
GGTTTGGAGGAGGTGGCTGGTGGGGAGGGCAGCCAGCTCCTTGCCCTTTTCTTGGAGCTGGGGATGCTGCTGGGAGCTGGAGGGTGACAGCAGCCACGGCGGGAGGGTGAAGTGTCAGGGCTCCAACGGGGTCCATCAGCCAGTGATTCATTACAAGAGAAACGCCGACACCGAGCGTGGCAGCGACTCCACATTTAGGGGATTGTGGCAAGCCCTGCCATGAATATGTATTTTCAGAATGAATGTATACACCAAGATGCCTTCAGTTTTTAGTCAATGGAGCCCTTACAATCAATCAGGTAGATGATACCATATGTGCAAAACCAATAGAGATCACAAAAATACATATTTATCCAAGCTGGTCCTTCAAGCTGTTGTGGGAAGTCAGATAAATTTTGCATGTTTTCAAAACTGGAGCAGTGACAGAGAGCAGAGAGCTGGAAAGGATGTTAGGAATTGGTTCCTAACACAAATCCTGCTTAACTGCTAGAAACTCTTCCTAGCTTCTCCCACCAACTCCCATCTACTTTAATCAAGAGTTTGGGGAGTTTATCTGTTTTGTGCTTTAAGGGGAAAAAGAGCACACCAGAAAAAAAGCAGAGAAATAACTTTTGTAGCTGTGGTTCAGTGAGAAAGGGGAGACACGAGTGGAGAAATAAATTGTTGAAAATCACAGTGTGAGATGAGGAATCAGCTGTAGCTGCAAATCTCATTGCTTTGGTTTAGTTTCTGCCACAACCTGCACATTAGCATTTTCTCTCTCTGAATTATTGTGAAGATTTGTATTATATGTAATTACAATACAAAGAGGCTCTGCTAGATAAAGCTATTTGCTGAAGTACTGTTTTCAAAAAACAGAGAGTCTTTTCACACTTTAACTTACACCTTTTCATTACCTGCTAATAAAAGTACAGTGAATAGATTTGCCTAAACATGTCTCACTAAGAACTCTGGCCTTTTGAGATACAAGCTTTCAATTTTAATAATGCCTCCTTAAAGGAGAAAAATAAAAGTAGTCAAGCAAAGATACTGAACTATTAGTGCCCCTTTTTGCCAACGTTGTAAGCATCTTCATACTGTAGATAACAGAGTTAAGTACAGCAAATGCATTGTGGCCAGGCTCCCAGATTCACTACTGCCATGTGAATTATAAATCTTACAAACAGGGGTGATACATCATTTTTTATTAAACTTATAACATGACTGCCGCACAAATAGTGTTTACATACAAGGGTATACATTTAATTTACTCTCTGGGAACATTTCTAAAGAATATAAATTGCATTTTGAAAGCTTCCTTATCCATAAAGTTCATCAATTTTTTTCACTTCCCTCTCTTTTTTTTTTTATTTTTTTTTTCATTTTAATTGGAGCATCTAAACCACGCGTCCTTACTCAAAGTATCAAAGACCAAATACCTGATGTAAGGTTATAAAATCAGCTCTAATTTTC
>VXAU01001803.1:929019-936609 GCA_013399695.1 Formicarius rufipectus
GGCTGTGTAGCTTTTCTGCAGGGCATCCGCCTGGCTGAGTAGCCCTGCCCTTGGCCCACTCTGTCCAAGAGGGGACAAGTTGTCTGTCACATCTTCAGCCTCATCACTGGTTAAATTTGGGGTACCCATTATTTTTAAGCCTTTTTTTTTTTGCCCTTGAGTCAGTATTCACATGACAAAATGAACTTCTCCGAAAAGAAACTCCAAATTCAAGCCAGGAAAGCATGCAGGAGCTTATAGAGTCCTGTGAAAAGCAGGCATTTGTTTTCCCAACGTTTTTAAGATATTTTAAGTTTTGACACATGCTGGCCCAAAATAATTATTTACTCTGTACAACCAGTAGTAAAAAGAACCCACAGGGAAATTCTGGCAAAGTTATTTCTACACAACTTCCACTGAGCCTGATTCTAGTCAGAGTTATATTGATGTAAATCATGGGCTAAGAAGGTTGATTTAAGTCAATAGTTACCCTGGCATAAAATCTGCGTGAATATAATTAAAATCAGCCCTCCTTGGAGCTGTGCATGTGTGGCAAAATTTGGACCTAAATGTTGCAGAAATGAATTAATAAATGCAAAGAAGGTTCAAAAGTTGTAAAATTAAATATACATCTGTGAAAACATCCATCCAATTACGTGGCTGCACATTTGCAGGATGCATTTTACACTTCATGTGGAATTAAACTATTAGTAAAAATCTGTCTGCAAATAGTGACACTTACTTTAAAGGATCACATGGACTTATATTGTTTCATAATGCATCTAAAATAGCAGTTCCTGAAACATCACTTCCACTTTAACATAATGTGTTACTCTCACACTGGTGAAAACTCTATTTTCCTGAGGAAGGACTATTGAAGTATTTAGCTGGGAAGGGTTGGGTTAATACATGTAATTTCTTTTCTTTCATTGGACTTCCTTTTGCCAACTTTACCTTGTATAAATAATTTTGCCTGTGAGAGTCTTTACATGGAATGCAGATTGACTATTACTTCCTGAATAGATTTAAATTTAACACCAATTTAGTCACTGTAGTATTCCTATATTGGAAATAACAGCTTCCATAGGACTTCTACAAAGTGCCAGAAATATGATCTCATACATGGAAACAAATTTAAATGTGTTTTCTTTTACATGTTTTCTTTTTGTATATTTTTCCCACCTATGTTTCCCTTGTTTCCCAAATTCTCTCCTGTGTTCCAGGGCTGCGAGAAATCTGGAAAATTACCCAGTGAAAAAAACCCTAGCTTTTAATAAGAATTGCCAGTCTCGTAAGCAATTTTGTCTTATAGCTTTTCTTTTTTTTTCTCTTTTTTTTTTTTTTTCCTTTAAAGCAGGATATTTGTGCTTCCCAAAAACCAGATGCTTTTAAGATAAAACTGGGCTGTCCTGTTCATAATTTCTGAACTGAAACATGAATGAGAGGTTTGATCAGGAGTTTGGAAACCATTTATTTAGCTTGGATGTTGTGAAAGTGATTGGCTCCTGCTTTGGGAAGTGGCATTTCCCATGAGCTGCTGGGATAGCCCTGACAGCTGGGCAGGGCTCACCACCAGGGAAGGGGCCCAGGGAGGACCACAGCTCCTCACTGTGTCCTCTCTTTTCCACGGGGATATGGAGAGGCCAGATCTTGGCTCTGAGATGTGCCAGCTCACATGGGAGGGCAGAGTGGAGTTGTGATCTCACAGCCCCTGTGGCAGAGCTGGAGAAAACCATCCCCCCCCATATGGCAGAAACACTACAGGGAGGGGACTGACAGTGACTTTCCTTGTTCTACCCCCGAATGTAAGGTTTAATATTTGCTTCCTCGTTTTTTACTCAAAGAACCAAAACCAAATTAAAAAAAAATAAAAAGAGAAAAAGCTCACCTCAGGCTGAGATCATAGCTCAATGCATTATGGTTTGGATGCAAATGTACATTTTCAGTGGGTTCCTTGGCTCGTGTGTCAGGCGCTATTGGAATTTTTCAAGTTATTTGGCAGTTGAATAGTACGGTTTCCAACTTCTTCTTCATCAGCTTTTGAGGCAAATAGAAAAGAGCTAATAATACACTTCAGTTTGCTCTCCAGGCTTGGAAAGCTAGCAAGCAACTTGCTGGAACTCTAATATCTCCTTCTCCAGCCTGCTTCCTGCTTTGTGTGGTCAGAAATCCCTTTAGGTGCAGCTGAAGACCACCCTCCATTGATGGCAATGCCTCATCACCTGCTCCCAGACAGAAAGAAAAATTGCTGCAGGTCAACAAGGTGACCCACCTTGTCATGAATATTGCCTTTCATCAGCTTTCTGCAGGGCTTGGCTTGCTGCTTTTCTGGGGAGGGTGGGTTTTCTCTACTTTTCTGTCTCCCAGAGCACCAAAGGAAAGTGGACTGGTGTGAAACTCCTTTGCTAAAATGGGTTTTATCCTAGTTCCTGTATTACTGTATTATTCCTTTGCTGTGGGTTTTACTAGGGGAGTTTATCTTTACTAACAGTGCAAAATGCTTTACATACTTCTTAAAAGTCACGAGGAAAGAGGGATGAAATAGTAGACAAGCAAGCATCCCCTATGTGGGACATGTCACCCCAGGAGTGAGAGAGGAGTCTCCTCAAACATCCCATGTATTCCTGGTGGTTCTGGTGCTCCAACAGCCACAAACCCCTCAATACTCCATGGCTCTCCAACTCACCTACCAAGGGCTGCGCTTGGGGGGGAAAAAAGGACACTGATTAGCGGACTTTCTATCTGATGGTTTGTCTTGCTGCCTTTTCCCTCCTGTGGCCACTCTCAAAGTGTCCATGCTTCTTGGAACATCCAAATGTGCTTCTTCCGTGGGTTTCATTATCCATACAACTAACAGGAGATCACTAAATCACAGAATGGTTTAGGTTGGAAGAAACTGGAAACACTATCTTGTTTCATCCCCCTGCCATGAGTAGGGACACCCTCCACTAGACCAGGTTGCTCCAAGCCCCACCTAGCCCGGCCTTGAACACTTCTAGAGATGGGGTAGCCACAGCTTCTCTGGGAAATGCTCTTTGCTGAGCTCTGAGGTGCTCCAGAGTTGAGATCATCCTGTTGTGTTAGTGTAGGGTAACTGAGCAGGATTATCTCCAATGGAGCAAGGACTTAACTGGCAGCAGGAGAAGCCACAGCAAGATACTGGGATCAGTAAGCATGTATGAGTGTTTAGTCTGGAAAAGTGAAGCTAATTGCTCCTGTGTTAGGAGCAAGGAAGGGATTTGCACACTTTCTGCAGGTAGCACAGCTGAAGAGCTTCAAAAAGCTGGTTTGGCAATTAGATAAGCAGATGCAGAACTGCCATAAAACTTCTAAGCATGTCCAAGGGCAACAGTCACTGCGAAAAAGTATAATTTTATCATTAGGTCTAAATCTGTCCCTAGAACAAGCAGCGGTTAGTAACTTGAGTCTAGAGCTGGCAAAATGTAAATTACCAATATCAGCTCCTGTAGCTAATGGCAGTTTTACCGAGGGGAGTATTGCAGGATTGAGCTGGGAGCAGATTTGACAGACGAGACACCCCAGCGCAGCACTGAGTCCCGCCCAGGCACAGGGATCCCTGCCAGGTGCAGCTCATCTCTGATTCAGGGGGACATGTGTCCACTCCGAGGACGTAATGGCCAATACACTGTGCATTAAGTTAAAAATATAACGGCAAGTCTGCGTGCCATTCGGGGAGGAAAACACTCACCCGTGCACATTAAACCCAATTTCTATGCTCATTTTTACATCTCTTTTCTCCACACCCCCCAAAGGATCATTAGGGACGAATGGTCTGTACATCATCATTTTATGAAACAAAGATGTGTTTGTTTTACACGAAGGCAACAAAAAAAAAAATCCTCGCTGACTTCTATTATTTTTCCCTGTATCGTAATTTAAACAGAAGTAGCCGAGTGTTTTACCCTTTTATCTTCCCACCACCAGAAAATACCTGCTACAGATGCACACCAAGGCCTTGCAATGGCTTTGCAGTGGCTGAAGCCTTGCACATGGGCATAACTCCATATACACAGGCAATTCTACAGGACATAATTCTTCGTAATTCTATGGTTACATGAAAACCTTGGGTTCATTGCAGTTTGGTTTTTTTTCCCAACTATTTCTTAAATAACAGCAGAGAAAGTCTGGATGATTCCCATAGCTTAGTGCTTCAGAAAGTGCAGATAATTAAACCCTTCAGTCCTCTAATTTCACCTTTAGAGCCTTCTTCCTTGCCTTCCTCAAAGTTTTTATGGCAATGCAACGCCAAGAGAAAGTGTAAGGAAAAGTCCTTTCCTGATTTCATACAATGGAGGAGATAAACCCCTCTATTTAAATGGATATATATCTCTTATCAACTTAACTAAGCAAAGGAAGGTGTTCATTAGCTAGGCTGGATTAAAAAATAAATAAATAAATGTGAGAGGGAAGAGATTGAATGTGGAAGAGTGAGAAGAACAAACAAGTCAAAGCATTTGTTCATGCTGCAATCTACACATCAATTATCCTGCTGTGCTAATTACCACCTTTCCATACCCCAGGTACCTAAGCATTCGCACTTACTCACTCTTTCATGCCTCTGATCAAAAAAAAAAGGAAAGAAAGAGGAAAAAAAAATTATGGAAGCAAAAGCCAGATGAACCCAGAAGTGAAATAAACTCTTAGATCCAAATTTTCTTTACATTTGAAAGTCTAAATAAGGGTCTTCATTGCAGTTTTAGAAAATGAAACATTGACAAATATTTTAATTGCAAAGCCATTAATGGCTGTAAATCCAGGCATTCCTTGGTCCGGGTGCAGAGGGATGTTTCAGTTAGGTGGGATCGAGGTTGGTATTACAGACAATGAGGGGTGATTTTCAATGCCATTATTAGCGCGTTACATCATTAAAGTCAATGGCCACTAATTATCAACCTACTTTTATGTGGCTGTTGCGAAAGGGAGTCCAGCATCCAGCTCGGTGCCGGCGTTTGTTTTAGGCTCTTGGCGTCGCCGACCACAATTAAACCTCCTTGGTGGCGAGGAGCCCAAAGGCTGCAATCCCTTTTGGTTTGCAGGGCCTCCTGGCCAGGGTGCTCATTTTCTCATTTCAGAGCGAAGTTGGATAAAAAAGAAACCTATTTCCTGGAGCTCATTTGATACCTGGTGGGGATGCTATTCAGGTGACAAGGATACAGGCACAGAGGGGGAACAGATGTGATTTACACACTCATTATCATTTGAATGAGAGTGCAGATAGGCTTGTTCAGGGGCCTGGGCATCACCTGGACAGCTTTCCTTCTGATCTTTATCCCATCTGAGAGACCAGGTCCTCCTGACATCTTTAAATCCCCGGCCCCCAGCTGGTGACACACAGAGTTTTATGACAGTAAGCAGTCCTCTGAAGCTCTAAGCACAGATGCCATTCAGCATTGTGCCTTCACACTGTTTTTTTCATTGTGCTCAGGCTTAATCAGGAATATATCCAAAATAAAGCTTAACTTGAATAATTTCTTTTGGTAGTCCTCCAAAAGCACTGTTTGCCACTCAGAGTTTGTGTACAGTATGCTAAAATAGCTCGGGTTTTGTGTTCCTAAAGTTGTATTCTCCTCCCTTCATGCACTCTGGGTGTGCAGGAACAACAGGCTAAAATACAGCACAAGCTATAGATATATTATCAAAGTAACACTCGACCTCCTTTAAACCACAGCCCAATTAAATGGGCTGTTAACACTCCAGACTTTTTTGGGGCTGGGAAAAAAAAAAAAATCATAAAGTTTGGGTGCTTCCCTGTGGAATGTTTGCATTTTGCCTCCTAGGTTTTAAAGGGGCTTTCAGTTCTTTTGTTTGTTATTTTTTTTTAATTTATTTTATTTTTTATTCTTCTTGTCTGCTTGAAGTGAGGTGCTGTGTGATGCTGCTGGGATGGAGAGGGGAGGGGGTGCTTGGTGGGTGGGAGGGAGATTTGTTCGGGTGGCTGGAAATGTTTGCTAATCTGAAGATCTGAAATGGTGAGTGCTGCAAGGGCCACAGTGTATTTAAAATCAGAGGGAGAAAAAGAAAGTTGTCTCTAGCACAGGACAAGAATGCAAAACAACCTTGAATAACTTAAACTGTTGTTTTTAACCTTCCCTTATCTCAAGCAGGCTGACAGTTTTGGAGAGTAGCAAAAAAAAAAAGAGAAGGGAATCTGTGAGAACAAATGCTGTGGGGTTTCATGGGTTTAATTAGGTATTGTATTAAAGAGAAAAATATAATGAACACAAGCACATACACATTTTATTTCCCATCTAACATTAACAGTTAAAGAAAACAATCACTATCAAATTACTTTGTTACAGTCTATAATTACAACTCAGGTTGTGCTTAACTGTTATTAACAGAATGTACAGTAATATGTTCTGGCATCGTAATATGTTATTGTAGCATTATAATTAATCTTACAGGAAGTATAATAAATTTACAGTATCAGATTGAAGCAATACTGCATATAGATTTATTAATGCTTTTAATCAGTTCTGGCAAAATTAATTTTGCACTGATTGCTTACATTGGAATTTGCATATACTTAGTGAAAGTAATTTATTTTTTATGGATTCCTTTTTATTAAAATAGGGCATATGGCCCTTCAGCTACAAAACTTTGCTGATTCTTTAGCTAAAACCCTAAACATTTCCAAATACTGCACGTTACATATTGAAGAACATTCAGCTTTTTTCTGTGATTTATTTCCACACTTGTAGGGACCATTTAGAGTTTTCATATCGACTCAACAGTTGTATTTTTAAGTACCTCATTGTGGTCCCTGCATTGCATATATCGTTGGGACTATATCTAAAGTTTGATTTAAGAATGAAAGCATTGATAAAAATATTACATTCATATCTCCAAAAAGGAACAGAAGCATTCTGGGGAATTGCAAAGTGAAGATATTGCAAATTTCCCTGGAGGAGCAGATCCAGATAGTTCTTAGCAGTGGGAGGGCTGGGGGAAAACACAAGGAGTCATAAAATTGCTATGGCTGGGCCCAATCCTGCAAAGAGTCACTCAGTGAGCAACTGCGCAGCACTTGTGAGCTTTGATTTACCAGCCAGGGCTGCCATCGTGTTTGGCTGGCCCAATCAAAAGGGAACCAGCGCTAGAAAATCATTGCAGCTCTTTTTTGTTCCTTCTCAGTTAATCAAATACATGGTCAATTATGAGAAGATAAAAACCCTTTGCAACTCAAGAAAAAAATAGCTTTTTAAGGGGGGGAGAAAGGTGTATTTTAACACTGATATGCTGGTCCAACAGCAGAGCTACAAAAGGAAGAGACTGAAAATCCCCAAAATTTCTTTTCCCGCTTTAAAATATATGGTGGCTGAAGAAACTTGGTGAAGACTTTCTACCTGGAGTAGAACCTTTGCAAGAGCTGAGTGACCCAGTGAGGAGCAGCCAATCTCCTCCGTAGGTACACAGCAGGATTTTTATGGATTCCAAAGAAAGGGAAAGGTGAGGTCTTTAGGCAGAGTTTGCTTTTAACTGTCTGCAGGGAAGCCTGTCCTTTAGAATCAGCTGCTCAGATGTAAAGCTTCTCTTGACTTGATATTAAGATAAAGCAGAAGTGGTATTGTCTCTACCAAAAAAAAAAAA
>VXAU01001803.1:939468-946968 GCA_013399695.1 Formicarius rufipectus
TCCCTCTTTCCCCCTCCCCTCCCCAGCCTGTTGTTTAGGCCTGAACAAATAAATGGGAGTTTAATTCAATTAGAGCCTGGCTTTAGTCAGTTGCCTCATGACAGAAATTATTCAATATTTTTTCCCCTCACATTGTTTGGTTTACACATCGCTGACTCCCTTGCTTTTGTGCTCTGTTTAGAGTGGCCGTAATGCGGTGAGCTTTTGTGTCTGCCATGTCGCCGTCCCTTTCACCGCTGTCTGGTTTTGTCAGTCCTGAGGTGCAACAATGCTATTTTGAAAACAGAAAGGTTTTAATGTATTAGGAACGGGGCCCACGCTTGCACAGCAGCAAAATGTTGGGAACAAAGCTGGCGAGCCAGGGCCGGCGACCGAAATCACGGCCGCAGGGAGGATGCTCTGGACTTGGGGGGAGGATGCTCTGAATTTGGGGACAGGATGCTCTGAGTTTGGGGAGAGGATGCACTGGGTTTGAGGAGAGGATGCTCTGGGCTTGGGGAGAGGATGCTCTGAGTTTGGGGACAGGACGTTCTGAGTTTGGGGAGAGGATGCACTGGGTTTGGAGAGAGGATGCTCTGGGCTTGAGGGGAGGATGCTCTGAGTTTGGGGGCAAGATGCTCTGGGCTTGGGGAGAGGATGCTCTGAGTTTGGGGACAGGACGTTCTGAGTTTGGGGAGAGGATGCACTGGGTTTGAGGAGAGGATGCTCTGGGCTTGGGGAGAGGATGAAGCCCCTGGGGACCCAGTCCACCACGTGTGGAGCTCACAGACTCGCCATGTGCCGTGCCCAGCTCTGACAGAGTTGGTGGCATGAGCATCCCAGAGGTACCCAAAAGCACCCTGCTCCCAAAACACCCTCAGAAAGTGCTCCCTGGGAGATCCAGCATGAGCAACACCTCTGGAGGAAGGCTGGCAAGCCCTCATTTCCACCTTAATGGCCGGGATCTCCTCCCCCTCTCCTGTGGAGCTGGGCAGGTGATGCTCAGTGGCCTTATCCCCTGAGCAGGGCTGATCTCTCCCATTATTCCTGTTGATGGGCTCTCAAGTGGCGCAGTTACCTGTTAGACACAGGATTTCCTGTTGACACCAGGAAACAGGAAAAAAACAAAACCAACCCCAACCAACCCAGCTAGAGCTGCCAAACAAACAGGCAGAGATTTTCAAGGCAATTGTAGGGTTGGGTGTGTTTTAGGTTTTTTTTTTTTGGTTTGTTGGATTTTTATTCTAAATGGAGAGGGTAGAGCTGCACAACGCTTTTGCGTGGAAGTTTGGAGGTTTCTTTCCAGAGAAGTGTGGCTTTGTGGCTCCATCAAAGGAAGGTAGGGCTAACATCAAAGTGTTTTCTCTCTGAACTTTGAAGGAGGAAAGGATTGCCCCTCCTGAGCTGAAATGCTGGGTTGTTTAGGCTTTAAACTCTGGGTTAAATGCAATATGAAAAATGAGTCAGATGTGTAGTTATTAATCTTTGGGGTGGAGGAGTATAAAATGTCAGCAGATATAGAGCTTCTTAATAGAAATAGAGCGTGTTATAAGGTTCCCTTCTTTACATGGTGGCATTACTCATTTTAAGGTACAAAATGACCAGGCTGTGATTCCTGAACCTTTGAATACAGTCCAGCTTTTATTGACTTTCTAGCTACGTCATGGTTTATAAAGTTGAGCAACCTTTTTGGAAGAAGGTGGATAGACACAATATCTATTTATGCAAGGACACATTTCCCTTTTCTTTATATTCTGTTTATTCAAGGTTTTGTTTCCAAGGTCTTATTACTATAAAACTTAAAGCGAGACAAGGTCTGCCCTCATGTCAGATAACAACACCAAAACAATTCTGATGGTTCAGTAGCTTATTATTTCATACTTCCAGGTCTTAAATAAATTACAGTTATTTTCACATTCCTCCTGAATATCCTTCAGGCATGATAATAAGTGCATTTTTCTGAAAAGGCTGCGAATATTTCTTTTCTTCTCGCTGATTTTAAATATTTTGTTGAATTGTCATGTACAATAATAATTAGAGGGGGTCTTGCTAAATTTCTTTCAGTGTGATGCTTATATTGTTTAGCTTCTTGACATATTTTACTACTCATTGCAGAACTGTTGGCAAATAGATTGTAAATTATATCGAAACACAGAGATACACCAGTAGTTTGAGCATCTTTTCTCCAGCATTCCTTTGCTGCAGCCTTGCAGATTCCTCTTTTTCTGCTTTTGTTGTTGTTGTTGTTGTTTTGTTCAACCATCAAAGGCAATTATTGGCTTGGGTTTTGAAGTGCAGATTATCAAGGTATTATTTCCTTAGAAGTGCAATACTGTAGATTTTAGAAAGCAAGAGGACCTGAGTAATTTTCTGCAGAAGACAAGGAACTAGGCTGAATGATTCAATGAATGATACATGTTTAGGATTGGGGTTTTTTTTCTTTTTTTCCTTGAAACATCAGTATAATGATTATCTCTTTTTATAATGTTTATCTCTCTTTTTTTTTTTTTTCTTCATGGGTTAAATAATCAACACTGTTAGATTTTTACTAGAGGAGAAGAAATCCATGTTTTCCTCTTTTTTTTTTTTTTTTTTTCTTTTTAATATATAGTTGCAGGGTGGGTATAAAGTTACTGTATTACGGTCTGAAAATGAAGAAATCTGATCAATTTAAGGTCTGTCTGAGTGATGTGCAGGACCAGATCCTGGTTCCACCGAAATGAAGGAGACTGTATCAAAGTGCCAGAGAAGAAACAATTGATATTGAAAAAAAAAACCAAGTTGCCCCAGAATGATTTAATTCTTTTCAGTGCTTCCAGTTAAATACAGAACTAATTAAAATGAATTTTTCCTGTATTTACTCCACCCTGAACTTAAATATTAGAGCCCACAAGTGAGGCTGCTCAAGAACATGCCATTGGTATGAAGACTCCAAACATTTCATGCTGGTGCAGAACCCTGTGTTCTCAGGTTTTGGTCTTGCTCCTGAAACCTGAGGTGAGAGGAATTGGGAGTATGATAGTAACTGATTTGTTAGGAATACATCAGGTACCATGGCATTCATTTCTATTAAGTGCTTCCCACTTGGAGGAATTCCTGCTGCAGCTGAAGCTTTGCAGTAACAGGGATTTATCCTGTACATTGAATGGTGCTTGTCTCTGGTGTGTCCATTCTTTCCATTGCCTTTAGGTAAACAAGGTGTTACATTTATATTACAAAGCATGTTATGTGATAATTTGTAACTCCAGTTCAGTGGCCCACCATTCAAACCATGACTGGAAATCCAGATTTACATAGCACATAATGACAGCTTTGAAGAATAAGTCTCATTTGAGAGTCTTAAGGGAATTCAGAAAACTTCTGTTTTAAAATACTTAAGTCTTCAACCTACAATATTTGGGTAATTCCATCTTTCCTCCCTCCTGCCTATTTAATAGGCAGTAGATATGCAGCAACTCTTTCTACTATGGTGTTAGCAGTGGATTTGACTTCCTCTTGCTTGAGGGTGAAGGACAAGTTGACTCATTTGACAAGAACATACAAACCACTCAGCCACAACCACTCAGCCACCATCCCAGTCTTTCTTGACCAGAACAACAAAAAAAAAAAAAATTGCTTTCTGCATCTAGATTTACTTGGTGGGAGTAAGAGTTGATTTTTTTCTTTATTTCTACATTTTATACAAAATTCAACCTAGGTGAATAACCTTTGGACAATCTCATTTTTACCTATGAATTCCACTAGCTGGGGGCCCCCTTCCCAGGTGCTGCCACCTCTCTCATAGTGGTGGTTGAATTGAATTCTTCAATTCAACATGGCTGGGGGAATAATATTCTGTTAGCAATTATAAACTTAAACTCTTTCAAGGAGACAGTGGGAGAGCTGGGTTCTGAAAAAATAATTGTGTTGTAGCTCTGCCTGGGTGCAAAAACATTGTACAAACTGTATTTCAGGACCTGCACAGCCAAAAAGCAAGTTCTCAACAGGCTGATAGACATTATGGTGAATAAGCCACAATTTACTGTCTTCCAGGAACTGCCAGGCCCATATTTCAACAGAAATTATTCTTTGCTGGAAAAGTTATGCTGCAGTATAACTAGAAAGAGACCGACATTTTTCTCAGGACTTTTCAAGAATGGCAGATTCTGTTCCCTAAAAAGTCTCACACAAAAATGCACAGATCACAGAAAGAAACGTATTTTTCTTTAGTTAAGCATCTTTTCTTTCAACATAAAAGCTAAAAACAATAATGCAAATAGTAAAAACATCTTTTGGACAAAAGATAATAGACAATGATACGCAGCTCCAGCTCCTCTTTTATCTCCTCTGTCCCTCATCATCCGTCAGCACGGTGAGGAAGGAGAACTATCAGACTTGGAGCTGTTCTAGTGCAGCAAAAGCTTTGATTTTCTCTCCTCTGTTACAATTCTTTGGCGTGATGCATAGGAGTTATCACCACTGTTTGCAAACAGCCTGGAAAAGGAAAGGGGATAAAATATTCACCTCCAAAGTCAACAATGAGTGAAGTTATGCATCTGTATTTCTCTTTCAAGGACATCTTCAAAACTCATGGAGGCAAAGCCATCCATGGCAAGCCATGAGCTGTATAGATTTTAAGTTAATAAAGCTAAAGTAACTGTCAGTCTCCAAACTGAAACCATGGTAGCCTTTTTAACTAAAGAGAAAGTTATTTTTTCTTCTCTGAAGACGCTTCCTCTTCAAAGAACCTATTGATGGGAAGGTAGAAGGAAACCTGACATCATTTTGGATTCTTCCCAGCCTACCTTCAGGCATCTCTTTCTACTACTTCTTTCATGGAGGCACTCAAGTCTTAGTGTGACAATTTTAAAAATATGAAGCCTTGGGCTATCATGAATTTCCCAGAGAGAAACCCAGCACAAATCTGACACACCAGAAGACTCAGAGGAACAGGCTATTTTCTCTAATTTTTTGGTGGCCAGTTTGAGACTGAAGGTGATATTGGTGGGGGGGTGAAAGCCACATCAGTTTTTACAAGGGGTAAGTAACTCTTAACTGCATTGGAGTACTTGTAGGGATTTTGGAATCTCAGGAAAATGAGGGAAGAAGTGTAAGGACAAAGTGAGAAAGAAGAAAATAATGAGGTGATGGAGGATATGTTGGCAGATGTCAATGGACAGCTTGGGTGATTCTGAGGATGACATGTGTTTTCCAGACAGAACAATGGCATCCAAACTGCTAATCAGAACACAGGGTTGGCTCCATCTCTCCACTGTAAATCTTGCATTCTCCTGTCTTTGCTGCAGCCAGATTTTTCAGTCGGTCAGTAGGAAAAGCGTACTGAATTCTATAGTGGTCTGGAGCCTATTTATTGAAGTCAATAAAGTGGCTTCAAATGGCTGTGAAAGGAAAAGGCAGGTATTTCAGTCAAAATGCAGATATGAAAATATTGCTGACTTCTGCTATAAATGTTGTGAACTGGGGACTCTGCAGACAGATCTAGTCTGTTTTCTCCAACATGCAGAACGTGGGAACAAACACATGGATTTTGAAAAGTGAAAAAGATTATTTTATGCCTATTCATCAGGAGCAGATTCAAATTGAAATAAGTGGCATTAAACATAGGAGAGTCTCTCAGTAGAGCTCATAACTGCTCTTCTTCCATCTTTTCTTCTTTACTTGTCTCTTCAGTCCTCAAAAAGATAAGACTATTCTTATATTTTTAAACTAATCAGTAGGATAGCTCTGAGATTTGTTCAGTTCTCTGTGTATAAAGAAAGAGAAAAGCAGGTTTTGGACAGGGAAAGAGAAGTTGTACTATTATGGAGAGAAATTTCTTCTGACATTTGATTCCCCATAACATAATGCAATTTCTTGAGACTTAGAAAATGTGTCCCTAAGTATTTAAAACTCATCAAAATCAGATCAAGGATACAGTTAAGCAACAACATCTTCTTGAACATCATGAACAGTAGAGTCATGCCAATTCCATACTCATTTCAAGGAAGAGCTGAAGGTATATTGTTTTCCTTCCGGCTATGCATTTGCTTCTCCTGTGAACAAGCTCTATAATCTACCAGGAGAAAAGGCTATGTTGGAGGATAAATAAATAATCAATTATTTATATTTCTAAAAGCGTTCAGCTGTGCTCTTACTGCTGTGTAACCATTTAAAAGTATGTACTCAGCAGAGAAATTCCAGTCTGGGAATCTAATGTACGTGACTTAATCAACACCCTCAAGATTCATAGAAAAATTAATCTTCTCCTGGTCATCAGCATGGAACACCTGACCTTTCACTGCAGTGCAGAGGCAGCCATAAGGATAGCAGAGATTGGTTGACCCCACAACTGCCAAAATGAATGTCTCTTTTTCGAACTATATAAACTGTGATGAATCCCATTGTCATTAGCAGGAACAAGGAAATAAACACTTCCTGAGAAGAGAAGCCCAGAGAGAGCCAAGAGCCTCACCGATGTGTAGCATATCTCACTTGACAGTGCAACTTGGGTAGCAGCCTCAGGACTCCAGCTAAAAATATAAATAGAAAACATGAAGTCATTTGCCTCCATGGTATAGGAGTTTATCTTTTTGAAGTTTGCAGTGGGGGATTGTTATTTGCTTTTGAAATAGTATCATCATCTCCTGTTGAAGTCTGTAGTAGGCTTGTTATTGGGACTCAAAATGGTATCACAATTTCCTGTTGAAGTCTGTAGTGGGTTTAACTATTTTGACTAAAGGCACATTCCAAAGCATGTGCATGCAAAGGCAATCTGGCAGGTGAGACACAGACCTGAGCATCAGCTTTTAGGCTTCAGGATTAAGCCACCCTTGAGGTCTGCATTTCAGATTCACCTAGTTTTGCACCCTTCTAATATCACATCTTAAGGACAGATGGGGTCCTGTCTGTTGGCAAAATTTTGTCTTTTAAATCTTAAATCTCCTTATTTGTGGAGTTTACATGATGGAGGTACATCTTATTAGAGTCACCATTCCCATAGCAATTATGGTTGCCTGAGAACTTTCTAAAAATGCATATTTATTATCAAAGTACCTTCCCTGAGAACAGTGTTTATTCTGGTGGGAAAAGAGTGGGTGTACCCTAAGCTTCCTGTCGCATCACTTGTATCATCCTCATTCCTCTTAGGATGAGAGACACTCATTAGTAATAGAACAGAGGAGATGCAATCACATGCACACACAAAGAAGGCAGGACTCTCTCTGTTTAGAGACTACAGATGACAAAAGCAAGGAAATGCAGGGGTAACTTCATTCTAGATCATATCATTCATACTTAATGTGCTCCAGCATGTTGTGAGCATCACAGGATTCTAAGAAAGCATAAAGTAGTGCTCTCTTATCTACATGCAGAACTTACCCCCATGTAAGTCTTTTTGCCCTAAATCACTGGCACACACCAAACCAGAATACACGGTGGTGGCTTGGGAATGTCCAAGAACCAGTTGGAAGGAAACAGTTTTTTGTCTCCCATTCCCAGGCCTGCCCAGGCTGCAGGCTGCTTCTAAGGCTTCTCCCATGGTTT
>VXAU01001803.1:951968-953140 GCA_013399695.1 Formicarius rufipectus
CTGGTACCTCACCTGGCAGACCCTGCTTCCATCTCAGGCATCCCACCTGTGCCTGGAATGAGCCACATAATAGCTTTACCTACATGTATAACATTGAACTTTTACATTGCCCTTCAAATACAAGTAGGGTCAAGTATGATTAAAACAATGTATATTTAATGCTACGTAACAAGGGACCTGAATGTATTTTGTATGTATATGAGATGCATATTAGGCTGCTATAGCAGCTCAGGACTGCTCCATCCTGAATAGCTGTTTATCAGTTTAGTTCAGTTTCAGTGTCTGTCTGACACCTCTTATTGTAATTCAACTGTCTAATCATTTCCTTTTCTTAAGTGTGAATGTGATTTCACACTTCTACCTGGTCAGGTAGCTTTCTTATTATTTAACAGTTAAGTACTTGATAATGATTTCCACTGTTTAGTGGGATTCTCCTGGGAAGTAGGAATGAGCGTAGGCCAACTATAATAAAAACAAGGGAAATTGTGTTCGAACTGAAACTTTTTGTTCCACATTGTGCAAATGGAAATCCCTGATCTAAAAATCTGCGTACACCAGAGGAGCATTAAAGTGTGAAAATGCCACCAAGAAAGAGAATTTGCATTCTTTCCACAAAGTTCATCTGCCCACAAGTTTATAATGGGTCAGATAGTCAGTGGATGGAAATAGGAGAAGCACAGTTGCCACCAGTGGACCGCAGTTGATTTGCTAAAGGTCTGGTCTGAATTGTACCGGGCTGTCCACAGAGTTTTGCAGAGATGGATTTTTCTCCCTCGCCTCTTTCACAGAATTAGTGACATCGTTCTTAAAACTGCACCTTAGTCTCTGAGCATCAAAGCAAATAGTGCTGGCTTGAAAAGAGATGAACAAAATAAAGGAAAAGAGGCAGGAAGTGATTTTATCTTCACTCAACATTAGCATTTCAGATAATAGTGAGGTTTTTTTTCATATTCATATATATATATATAAATACACACCATGATTGCTAGAGGAGACACTTCTTTGAAAAAAGCAGCACTGTGTTAACCTGACTACAACAAAGCCCTTTATTTTTTCTTTTTCCTTTTTCCTGCAATGCCTAAGTTGGTGCTGTCATAGCTTCAGATGTTTTTTGGTTTGGGTTTGTTTTTTGTTTGCTTTTTTTTTTTTTTTTTTTTTTTGGGTTTCTTAAA
>VXAU01001803.1:953162-980662 GCA_013399695.1 Formicarius rufipectus
GGTTAGGGCTGCTAGAATCCTTGCTATTCCATACATAAACATTTATTGCAATATCCATTAAGACTTAAGGTTTTAGATTTTCAACTATGAGGGAGAACTCAGCCAAAGATGCTTGAAAGATAAATACGTTTAATTAGGGGCAGAGGATGATCATTAAAGGAAGTCTGACTGCTGCAGAAGTCATTAACAATCTTAAATGAAATTTTTATTTTTATGATAGCCATTTACATGTATAATAAGAGCCAATGATTCTTTGGAGCAGTGTGACAGAAACAGAGTGTAGCGAGAACTCATGTAAGACATACTATTTAAATGAGCTGGTGTTAGCTATTCATATTTGTTAATGAACTAGATATGCAGGGCTATAAGAATGAATATTCTGATGCTTTAAATTTTAATATGTAGAAATCAAGGGTAAGGACCAATTACTAGAATTTCCACCCTTAAAGGAATAATTAATAATGATATAACAAATGTACAAGCCCAAACTTCTGAAAAGTTTGCTTTTTAAAATTGGGATCAATAGTTAGAAATGATCAAAACCAGTGGAATTTCAGGCTCTACGTTTTATGCCAACAGCAGGATTCTGCACAGGGGAAGGAACATAAGTCTCCACGTTTTAAATATAATAATCCCCAAGAATGCTTTGCAGAGTCTTTTGATCACCTGTGGTTAATGAGGCCTGCAGCATAAATGAACAGGCTGTTCCTCTGCCCTTACCTTTATGGTAAATAAACCAGCATCCTAGTCTTACAGTAATTAAATATAATGTAAATCCCTAATCCTATTTAGCCCTTCTAGTTAGACAGTCCAAGAAAGTTACTCTGCTATTACCTGTCTAGTTCTAATGATTGGTTATGATTTATTGTGTGTTTTTTTTTTATTGTTCTAAAAGTGCTCTGATGTGGTGCCTTGATGTCTAATGAAAAGAGATTGGTCTTAAAAAGCTGCTCATTGTTTATCCTGACTCTTAGATAACACATTTTTCTTCTGATAAAATATTTTTCTTATTTATTGTTCAAAACACACAATATAGACAATAATTCTAATTCGGGTGCTGTTTTATTCAGTGGTGTTTTATCCCTGGTGCCTGACTGTCTACCCCAGTACCTCAGCACATAGCTTTACTCTGAGATAAGCCCCCTCTCCTTTGCTCTTTCTCCCATGCTTTCTGTAGTTTGTCTGCAGGATGCAGGTTTTGAACTGAAGAGCGCAGTGGAGTTCTTACTGTGCCTTTCCGGTTCCAGCACAATCAAAGTTTTGTGTTTGGAATTGTCCTTGACATTCTTTCGTCCCACAATGGGGTGGACACAGTGTGCTGGAAACCATGACATCATTATCATTGACACAGACTTAAATAAATCACCTGCATCTTGGCCTCTTTCTGCTTATTCAAGGATTCTTCATCCGAAGGAAGAAAGTGCTCTTTATTTTTACAAACCTTTATCCCAAGGGTGGCTGGAAAATGCAAACTTTTACAAGTGTTTTCAAAATAAATACAGTATGTGGTTTTAGACAGACATGTTACATTTGGTCAGATGTGCTCGGAGTAGCGAGGTGCTCTCCAAAAAATAAACCAGCAAAGCCCCCACTTAGGATCCATTCAGATTAAATAAATGCTGACCGCGTGTTTGTGGATCCTCTGCCGCATCTGCACACGCAGGGGACTGTCCTGCTTTTATTCTGGCTCCAACACCCAGAGCTTTGCTCTGGATTTACAGCAGCAGCCCTGGATATTCAGAGTTTATATTTTAGTAAATTAATGCCGAGAGGAAGAAAACGCTGCGACTGTATTTTTCTTTCAGAAAGACGGAAAGTGCAGGGTCACAGATTTTAGGAAGAGGGCAGGTTTAGGTAAAGAAAAGTCATGTTTGAGTGTCGCAATGCTAGAGGTTAAATTGTGCAACCGTCAGCTAAACGAGAATTAAAATGTACATGAAAAATTGCAGCGTGTACCCTGTTGACCTGCACAAAGCGAGAAGCAGCACAGAGCCTTCATGAGCCTTGAATAATTTTTGGGAAGCAACTAGACACTGTAACTTCTCTTTATCATAGAAGAAAATGGCAATGAGGAAGGAAGTGCAGCAGAAATCTTGATCATTACCACTATTATGCAAAAAAAAAAAAAAAAAAAAAGGCTGTTAACTGTTTTCCTCTTTGCTGACTGGGTAGACATGCCCTCAGATGGAAAACTTCTGATACTTGTGACTCCTTAGTACCAGAAATCACATGAGATGATCAAGGAAGAAAATCACAATGTCTATATTTATATTGAAGGTTGAACTTCTCAGAAACAGTGTACCTTGATTAAAATTTCTGGGAGGCTGCAATAAAAATATCAGATGTGAGACTGGCCCAGCAGATCAATTACCATAATTGACAACATTTTATTAATACATATTGAACTCCTAAATGTTTTGGACGCAAGATAACCCCCTGAAAATGATCCTTAGAGAGGCAGAATGCCAGATCTGGGAAAAGAATCAAGGCTGGCTTGTCTGCTGTACAGTTTAAACAAATATTTTTCATCTGGTCTGCATATTCTATGCTTTTGTACAAATTTAGCATCTGTTTGTACCTGCATATTTTAACTTAAGAGCTTTCATTAATTTTTTTCTCCTTTTTTTTAAGCTTCAAAGCCATAAACATGTATATTTATACCACAGTATTGTACACTGGTTGTAAAGCTCTGAATTAAGTCATTCTGTGCTTTAGTTTTGATTAGAATGATACAATTAGAACCTGTTATTCTACCAACTAATTACTTGTAGAATGTGACATCTGAAGAATACTACAAGATTACAAATTTAGGAATGAACTGAGAATGTGCTCTGTTTATATTGTTCCCCTATCTTCAGTTAAATCATTGTCATGGAAATGGATTAATACTGGGTCAGTTTCTGTCCTCATCAAAATCTTTCTCACAAAACAAAAAAAAAAAAAAANAAAAAAAAAAAAAAAAAAAAGAAAAAAAAGAAGGAAGAGTAATAAGAATTTTAATGCTTCATGTATCAATAAGATTTTAATAGCGTGCTTTGATCTTCTTGCCAGTCTATCACTTGATTGGCTGAGCAGCATCCATCTTCCTGAATCATCATCGACTGGTGCTTGTTTCTCGGAAATTCTCTCTTTTTTAAAATTTATTTGCTCATTGTTGAACCATTTCTGGGTGCCTTTTGCCATTTTATTTCTTACAAGTGCTGCTTGTAAAGCAGACTTTTTCCACTTAAGTCTCAAATAGTAAATTCTCTCACTTAAAAAAAAAATTAAAAAAAAAAAGAGAGGTTGTATATTTTTGTACGTCTTCAGATAAAGAAAGGCAGGCATTTAGAAGTTGAAAAGGCAAGAAAGAAATGCTCTGTATATTTTTTTTGCCTGTGAAAACCTTTTGGAGGGTTAAGCCTCATCCAGGCTCTGTGTGTGAATACCTGTTGCACATGAACTAACAAATTAGCAGCAAGAAATCAAGTTTGACAGGCACTGCGAGGCAGGCTGAAACATCCAGGAAAGTAAGTGCTCTCCCCAGTGATGGAGCTGCATCCAGCCTCTTCCAAATGCTGCTTTAACTCACTCTGAACCCTCGGGTTCATGGAAAGTAAACTGATCCATGACAAATATATAGTAAATAATTCCACACATGCCATGCTCATTTGCATGTGAATTAATCCAATTTATGGCCATAAAGGCTGACTTTGTCAGTGCACAGAAGATGCAAACTAATAGCAAGGGCAGAGGAGAACTGCCCACAGTTGAAAATTTGTCACATTTCTGCACCAGTTGATACTAATACACACTGTGCCTCAAATGAGGTTAAGATGACGATGACAGCTCAGATCCGCGTGATGATAGATAGATAGAAAGGGAGATATAAGAAGTTCTTACATCTTCCTTCTGTATTTGCATTTTCTTCCAGGTATAGACCTCACAGTGCCTGTTAACTGATTATTTCCTTTAAACATATAGAAGAAAAAAGAACAAAAAAAATTCCCTTTTTCTCACCGGGCTGCTTATTAGATTTGATATTGGGAAAAGCCCTTCATTTACTCCGAACAAACAGTTCTATTTTCCACCACTCACTGTCACGTTTAAAGTAAATAAGTCCTTGCCTCTCCAGCACTGCTGAACTCATTCACTTCCCAGAACAAAGCCAGTGTACAGAGGTCCACAACAGCCCTGTCCTCTCCTTCCCCCAGCGAGATCTCCCCCGGCACCACAGTGTGCTCCCCAGCTTTGGAAGGCTCTCACTAACATGCCTATGCTTTATTCCACAGAAGAAATGAAGGAAGATTATGACACTATGGGGCCTGAAGCCACGATTCAGACCACAGGAAACAATGGTACAGGTAAGGCATTGCATGATATGGACATCCCTTTTCTTTGGTAACACATGTGCATGACGAGTGAGAGTGACAAAACAATTTGTTATTGTTTTCAGTTGCACAGTTAGGAAAAATATGCACAATTCTGCTGGTTGGATCATCGGAGTAACCAGCTCGTGCAGTGAGAGTCCTTGCTGCCCCTCCAGTGGTTCGCAGTGTTTTAGCCCCCAACTCATTTTAATTGCATCCTTGTGAGATAATAGTTCTCAGAGGTGTGAGGAGATGTTTTCTGAGTGAAGGTGAACCTTGGATAGTTTAAAGTAGCTGGGCCACGATACAGTTTTGTTTTAATGAGAGGGCCTGTACAAAGAGCTTGATAACGAGGATGGGGTGCACCCTCCTCGGCAGCCCCAGATTCACATGGTGCACAGAGTGAGCTACTTCAGAGACTGAAAACATCTTTTCAGCAAGACACACACACTGACAGACACACACACTTTAAATGCATATTTATGAGATTATAATGTTTCTGGCTATTCTTCACCCCACCACACACACACACACACTTTTCGGATCTCTTTCTTTCCCTTCTTCTTGGAAATCAATACATTTGGTAGAACATGAAAGAGAACAGAGATATTTAACAGGCATCACCTCTGAGCCATCTCTTTTTCTGTAGCAGAGCAAACCAGCAAAAGGTTTCTGTTACTATTTTCTAATCCAGATGAATGCAGGGGTTTACCATGTTCTTTCCAAAGGTCCCACTCCATCCTCAGCACAGCTGAATGCCATACATCACCCAACGTTTATTCAGCATTTTGCCACAATTTGAGGTGTTGCAGATAGATTTACATGGTTAAAAGTAATCATTTTCTATTGTAAGTACATTTCTATGCACTCCATTATGAAATTTAGTTCATAGGTAATACCCTCCACAAATATTACTGTAAAAGGTGGTACCTAAGTCCCACAAGCATTTTATTACTCACACTTTCCTAATGTTGGTAACACCCACATAAAACCCCAGTGATCTTATTAAGCAACACAAGAAATTAACGTTATCATTCTTGAGGGGGAAAATAATAGGAAAATAAAACCATGTCACTGGTTTCTTCATCCATTAGATTTATTGTGCATGAAAGGAGTGTGGCACTGAGGCACAGTTCATCATTACGTTTGTACTAAATAATGTTGCTGTGCAGAACCGGCTACATATGTATTTTATAAGCTTATTTTATTTCTAAGTGGTGGTAATAAAGTGACAAATTGTGCTTAGCACTTGGAGAAACAGGACTTTAAAAGATATCTGATTCAGAAATAAGACTCGATGGTTATCTGAATTACCATTAACAGGGCCTTTGAGGTCCCCTATCAGTCCGTGTGACTTCCTTTGTGCTTATTTTCCTTGCCATAACAGGCCTCGAGTCTTTCACACTTGCAATGTGGTCTGCTTGAAGGGGAAAACTTCATGTCCTCTTACCCCTTTCCCTTCCAGCATCTGATGGTTTCAGCTCAGAGCTCAGTGTGGCTCTCACAACATCTCCCTGCATGTCACTGAGCCCCAGCGTGGTCCTTCTGCTTGGGATCCATGGGGTGCCCTGCCTCTGCTGAAGCCAGTTTTCTGGGGAAGAGGTATGGGTTGTCCCTACCCAGCTTGGGGCACTGCAAACCTGTGGCTCAAAGAGTGCTTTGCATTTAGGTCACTGGCATTTAAAATGCAAAAGCTGCTCTGGATGTTGCACCTGCCAATTCCTTCAATGTCCCATGCTAAAGTCTGAGGCATCTCTTTACTCCACCTGCAATGGGTGGCTTGCTCAAATAACCACCATGAGTTGCCTAGTGCTCTGCTAGCATTTAGTTCAAACCTTTTGTCACTGAGGTGTTCAGAGCCTCCTTCAACAGAGGCTGATGCCTCAACAGACTGGGTAGAACATGTTTCTCTAATCACTGCTGTCTCCATAGTTACTTAAGAGCAGTGTCAGATCATTTAATTAAATAATCTGATAAACTAAATACCTTTGGCAGTCTGTTCATCTTGAGTGGAAGATGCCAGGTGACTATGTGGAGCTGCAGCATACTTCATGCAGAGTAAAAACGTCCTCAACCTGCCTACTGAAGTGCCCCAATCATTATTTGACAAGGAAAGGGAAGAGGTCAGTCCCTGAGCCATTGTAGATCCTTTTTAGATAGTCTGGGAAGTGTTCAAAGTTTTCTTCTTCAGTCTCACTGTAAGTTTTGGGCCTGTCTTGAGTGTCTGGCCTCAATTTTCCCCTGCAGGTAGTAGTAGGGTTTAATACTGATGTTCAGTAAAATAACTGAGATGAGGCTGAGACTCAACCCAATGAAAAAAAGTTGGGTCAGTGACTTCATCTTCAACAAAATCCATTCCCCCGTGATCTTCTGGTCTCCAGAAAAGCCTGTTAGTGCTTTCTACAGACTAACATGGGCTCTTCCAGATGGGCCAAGAAGGCCTCTCTTGTTCGGTGCAATGTGCCTCTCCCTCTTGACACCAGATCTCATAGTGCTTCATGACCCGTTCTGAACCCAGAGATAAGAGATATGTCTTCAGAGTCACTCAGATATATCCAACCACCAAGTTTTTGTAGGTGCATGCAATAACTGTAGTGCGTTTTTAGCATCAAATTTGTTGCAGAATGTCATTAACAGAGAAAGAAAACTAAAAGAAAAGGTCTTCATTATTTAATTATTCTGCTATAGTCAGAGTGACCACTTCCTAGTGGTACTTAAAGAGGAATCTTGTTATCCATACATTAATCAGCTGTGTTTTTATAATGAGCCATGAACTCTTTATAGTAGAAAAGTGACCACTAGATTGAAAATTTTTGTCTTTTGTCCTGCTAAATGAATTTCTAAATATTTTTGGGAAGTTCTGCCATGGTGACTTGGAGAAGTCATATTTAGCAGAAGGGGTTTTTAAAATGTGAATGAAGAAATTCTTCTGATTTATTTTATTATACCTCTTATGGTTATTGCAACTGGGATATTTGCAGAAAATAGGTTAAGAAATTCCCTGTAAACAAACAGAAACATTTTCCTGGTTTCAATTGCTAATACCTGAAAAGCTTCAAGTAAATATATCTTTAATACAATTTAAAGAAGGGAAAGAAAAACTTTCAGGGGGAGGAAATCAGAAGTAAAACTTGGCAGGTTGGAGGACAGGCCGTTTTCGGGCTGTAATCTGTGTGTACCAATGGGGGCCTCTCACTTCCTGGCTAATGAAGGCTGTGGTTTTATTAGCTTTGTTTGCGATTAAGGGCAGCTATCACCATCTCACAGGACGAGTTCCCACACAAAATAACTGGTCTCCCAAGCTCCTTGAACCTCTCTCTCACTTTATCTTGAAAGGTTCTAAATGCCTCCAAAGATAGCTCTTCTTAATGTGTTTTATTTTTATGTGACACAGGCACATCAGCTTTTGGAACTGAAAATATGTCTGTTCTCCAGGCTCCAATAATTAATTTTAAAAAAGACTTATTTGGTGAGGTCACACACCATAGATCTCACTGAAATTCTTGCCTTGCAAGAGGGGATGTGCAATGTGTGTGCACTGTCAGCCCACGAGGAGTCCAGGGAACATGACTTTGTGCATGGAAAATAAATTAGGACGTGGAGTGGGGAAGCAAATCTTCCCCCCTCTGAAATCAAGAGAGAAGCCTAATGGTTATCAGATGAGTCTTTTTAGTAACACTGGTTGAGCTTCCAGCCGTGTCTGAATTGTCAGTAACATTGCTGGTGAAAAACCAGATCCACATGGTCACCTTTTGCTGTTTGTGCTAATCTGCAGCGTTGCAGCACTGGTTGTATTGTTTCAGTTAAGGATCTGTCAGCTTTTCCACTAAATCCCCATGTTTTTAGGGGTTTATAATATAGACATAAACATTTGCTTTAGCTCCTGGATTGCATGCACGGACATAGAAGCTACATAATCCAGAGAATTAGGAAGCCAAGGCCAGTAATAATCACAGCAGTCCTCCACAGCTTGTTGGATCAGCCTGCAGTTAGACTTGGGAGCAGGAAGGAAGGACCTCTTTTGGGTTCAGTTTTGGGATGGAAGCTTCTAATACTAGTTCAAGTCATCTTGGTGGCTTGAATCCCCATCCTATAAATGCAGTTACAAACTCCAAAGTCCCCCAGCTTGCCTGTAGGAGAAGAAAGACACATGGAGTCATCCCACCCTTTCGCCTTTCTTCTTCCACCTCTCATCTCTGGAGAAAAGCATCCTTTCTGTGCTTCACAGGTAGTGCTTACTGGCTCCTGGCCTAATTCTGGTAAAAATAAACTTGTTTTCCTTGGATCTATTGCTAAATCAAGAGAAGAAGCAGAGAAGGAGTAGTGTTAAGCCAGAGGGTGGATGATCTTGCAACACTTGAAGATCTAGGCATAGCAAGTAGAATGAAAAGGTAGCTTTCCAGCATAAAAAAGTAATGCCTCAGCCCTTTTTCTGATAAAAGCAAGAAGTCCTAAACCTACTCTGATCCTCTTGTGCTTAAGGTGTACTCAGTAACCACCATTTTGTTCCCAGTAACAAAATGGAGGTAAGGTACTTAGTTTTGCTCGCCACACTCATACTCCCCTTCTCTAGATGCTGCTTTATTTTGGGGTTAGAAGAGGAGATACTGTTTCTCATGCTAATAAAAAGTGTTAATAGGAGCTACAGAAGGACTGAGAGGAACTCTGTGATGGTGTAGCCATTCCCTACAAAACTGCTGCGATAGGAACAGAAGTTTCTTTCCGAAGCCAGGGTCCCGTGCCCTGCGCCATTTGGTCACTGTCACTAAAATACTGCAGAACAGTTGAGAAGCTGCTCAGCTCTTATGAAAAATAGGGCATATTTGTCTCAGCCAGAGGATTTGATTTTATCGGCTAAAGGGATGAGGTTTGCAGAGATGGATATCTACTTTTATCGATGACGCCGAGATCAGCACTTCAAATCAGGCACTTCAGGTTCCCAGTTGAGCCCCAGTCAGAGGTCACATCTTGTTTTCACTGCCAGCATTACCTTGCATTTTTGTAGGAAATGGAGGCAAAGCATTTACCCATTTCTAAACACTAAGGAGCTGGTTAGTATCTCATTTCCAGAGGTTGCAAACCATAACCCTTTTGATTTCCATGAGTTTGTTCCATATTGCTCCCTGGCATCACTGAGAGCTGAATCATGCCAATTAATATTTTACTTTTACATAGACTACAGAATAGTTATGGTAGTGCCTCATTTTCTTATTTCACCTGGACAGAAATACATTAAAAATTTAATCAACCATAAGCTGCTATTTTCATTTATGGTCAGCTAAAAACAAGTCTCATTAGTACCCTGCTACCAACTGTGTCTTCCAAGACTTGTTAATAAACAAAAAACACCCCAACAATTTAGAGAAGAAAATCATCAGCTCTTTTTTTTCTAGTATAATTATAGTATTGCTTTTCTATGACATCCCAGAGTTTGTAAAGTCTTTTCTTTAAACACTGTTCTTACATGGAGGAGAAAAGCACATTTTTAGTAACAGGATGTTTTGCAGTTGAGCATATATTATGTTTCATGGACATTGCATGGACAATAAAAAAATTAGGTTTACATTTAATGAAAAGAAGGAAAACTCCTGTACAGATTGTCAAAGTGGTTTTAGTCTTGGTATCCCTGTTATGGTCTAAAACATGTGGTTCTATTTGCAAAAATCCTGAAGCAATACTTTTTTTAAAACAACCTATTCTCCCATTGTACGGTAATTTTTCAGACAGAAAAAATAAAATAAGAGAAGATGTGAAAAATTCTTTTCTTGTGCCTGCCATGGAAGAGCAGCCTGAGGCAGGACCTGTCTTGGAGAAGTGGCTTGGTCTTTTACTACCTGCAACTACCATCTCTCATGTGGGGACTGTCTCAGGGTTTGCAGGATCCAGGGGCAGCTGAGCTCAGTCCTGTAGGTTGAGCTGTGCTCACGCCAACAGCCGTGGGCCCCCAGGAGCCCTCTGAAGGCTCAGATTCCAGCAATGAAAGATTACCTGCATTACCCAAGGCTCATAAACTTCTCCTGCTGCCCCGCAGAGCCCGTGTTCTTGTTAATTTAACTGCCTGCCCTTACTTCTATCCACGCTGGTGGAAAGCCCACATTAATTTTATTAGGAGCTGGAGCAAGACCTATGAGAGCAAGGATCCAGCTGCAGCCCCAGCCTTGTAGCTCAAGTACCTCAGCTCAACCTGTGCCTAATGTTGCTGACCAACCCAAGCTCTTGGAGAGGATTCGCTCAAACGCCACTTTCTTTTCCTCTTCTCTCATTTTAGTGAAGAATGCAAATTGCACGTCAGACTTTGAGGAGTATTTTGCCAAAAGGAAACTGGAGGAAGGAGATGGACATGCAGTCAGCATAGCGGAGTACCTGCAGCGCAGCGACACAGCCATTATCTACCCTGAAGCCCCTGAGGAACTGTCTCGCCTTGGCACTCCAGAGGCCAATGGGCAAGAAGAAAATGGTGAGGCTGTAATTCATTTTTAGCCAGTATCCTGACCTCGTGCAGCTGTTGCAATTATAAATGCACTACATGCCTGGGTGTTTACCTTAAAAATTGAAGAACAGCTGCAGCAGCATGGAATTTCATGAGCAAAGATTGGGGCTGTAATTTCAGTGTATTGTGATTTTTTAGTCAGCACATTTGTATTATTTGGTAAGGGGAACTGAGGACCTGAATTTAAACAGGAGAAAGGCTGCTGCTCTACTTGGGAATTTGGGGGGTTTTAATAGAGTTTTAATGCAAGAAAAGACAGGGTAGCCAGCCTATTGGTCTCTGATGCCTTGATAAATAATTGGAGAAGTGTTGGTAGGAAGGATTCGGTCAATGGCATAAGTAACGTAATGAGCTGGGGCTGGAATGCAAATTGCCAATTGATCAGGAAAAGTATTTCTTAGTTTTCCAGCCAGCCAGGTCTGCAGGAGGAGTGATGCCCGTAATTAATTTCCCAGTGGGGTCCGGAGCGGGTCCTGCGAGTCTGTCGTGGGCGCGTGTGGGTGCCGGTGCCTCCCGACGCCGGTTGGAAGCGCCGTCCCTCCCTCTCGGGCAGCAGATTGCGGCGATTCCTCTCATACCATCCCGGGCAATCAGCCCATGAGCTGCCATTGATTTGCTGACCTTTTGGCCTGCCTCTCTTTCCCCCCCCATCCCGGGGCACAGACCTGCCACCTGGAACTCCAGATGCCTTCGCCCAACTGCTGACCTGCCCCTACTGCGACCGGGGCTACAAGCGCCTGACGTCCCTCAAGGAGCACATCAAGTACCGCCACGAGAAGAACGAGGAGAACTTCTCGTGCCCTCTCTGTAACTACACGTTTGCCTACCGCACCCAGCTCGAGCGGCATATGGTGACACACAAGCCAGGGACAGATCAGGTGGGGGGCTGGTTTTAAGTGATTTCTTTCTGTAATAACCCCTTAGAGAAACGATATTGCTTTGATTGGCAATCATTATTAATTTTTCATGGCATTTTGAAGATGCAGATCTTTTAATGGTAATAGCTTTAATTGAGGTCTAAATGATTTTTTGATGGTCTCTTCTAATATGATTTAATAGTCTTATGTTCACGATCGAATGAGTGTGTTAATTTCTAATTTAGAAATTTTATTTGCACTTTAACTTGACTTTAGTTTCGTTTTTATGTTCCTCAAAAAGTGAATGAAACTGTAGCATTTTAATTATACATTATTAAACATCTCAGCAATTTTAATTCCATTTTTCACCTAGTTTTACTTTGCAGTGTTGCAAATAAGAACTCCAAGACATACTAAAAGATCCACTAATATTTTTTCATTACTTTTTGAGTAACCTTTTCAATCACATGAAATTGCGTGTATTTCGTATAATGATTTGTTAAACATAATTACACATTTTGAGAAGAACTCTTCCTGTAGTACATATAGGCTATCATTTGTGATTGTGCCACTAGAACTGGGCATGGCTTTCATCTGTATAGCCTGGCAGCATATCTGCAATAAATCAAAGTAGTTTTTTCCTCGATGGGATACATGTAATATTATATCAGTGCCGCATTTAAGGAAATCCTGTATGTCTCAAAGAGGTGACTGAGCTTCCCTAGAGCTCCTGAAACAGGCTGGCATTAGACCTGTGCCACAAAACTCTTTACACACCAGCATGAAAACTACGTCTCGCTGGAGAATTACTTCCGAAAAACATCCTAAGAAGGGCTGTAATGGAAATTCAGATGATGTGGTTAAAAGTTAAATAAATAGATGTGTGCATTGTGTCAAATTATAAAGGTTTTATGCTGTATTTATTTTTCTTAAGAATCTGAAAATCATGATCAGCTTTATTTCTCTTGGTGAGTTTTTCCCAGCATAAGGTAAATTCACTTAGGCAAACACATATCTTCCTAATCACGCGATTTTTGCAATTAGCATTTTTAAGAGAACCATATCTTTTGCTTGATCTTAAATCAATATAAATGATTCCAGAGCGCTTTCTCCTATTCTTTCCTTCCCATGGCTTTCCCAGTAGACAAACACATGTATATTTTCCCTAACCTGATCCACTGTAAGGTTCTTCCTTTTGCTTCATATCATTAAAAACACCAGGGGAGGGAAAAAAACCCGCCTCGATATTTATCCAATGTAACCTCCTGAAATTTCACATGCAAGAGCGCGCTGGTACTGGCGCATTATGAATGGTAGCTTTGGTGTTGAAAAGTCCCCTCATTTGCTCATGGCATTTACAATTAGTAAATTAAAATGATTGTATCATATTAACAGTGGCACAACTAAAGTTTATAGTAGTCCTCGGAGGGCGATGGGGGGAGACAAAACAGCTGTTGCTGTTTGTTTATGCAACTCAGCAACATATGAGCGCGGGTCCCTCAATGGCGCGCGGCGGGCTGGGCTCTGCTTGATCTTTGAAGGTTGCTGCTGTTTGAACAAACCTCCCTGTGTCCCATGTAACACCATCTGTCTCGCCAGGAATGTGGGAAGAGGCAGCACACCCTCGCAGTTGTCATACCGTTTCGGCACTGCCTTTTTTTTTTCTTTTTNGTCGTGGCTGCCTGCAAAAGGCTGACCTCCTACCTTGAGCATCCGGAGTGGTTGGCTATGTTATTATCAAGATAATAATTATTTTTTTTTAATTAATTATTCCCCTCCCCCCCCCAAATTCAAAGTCATGGGGCTTTTCCTGCTTGTTGCAAAAAGGTCAGCTGCCTTTGATTGTGTCTTTACAACACTTTTAACTTTCAACTTTCCCTCACCCCTTAGAAGAGCACGGGGGGAAAACATGACACAAAAGGTAGCTCAAGTCTTTCCTGCTGCTCTGTGGTTTCAAAAAACATTTCCAGCAGCAGCTCATGCTGAAGATGCAGTCTCTTCTGCTTGATAATGAACTAAATCTTACACGAAATGCCACTAACGACGGTGTTTCTCTCTTACCTCCACACGCAGTAAACAGAATTTTTAAACAAGATGAGTCCCACATGTTCAGAATCTGCTAGGAATATTAAGAGCCACAAATCTTCTTATAAAACTGTTTCTCTCATTGTAAGATACCTTAAAGCAACACATTTCTGATGAGAGACTTAGGAAATAATTCTAAAGCAAATATCGAATGCTTATGTGAAAGTACTTTCTCATTTGTTTCGGTTTACTGCCAACATTTTGATTTTTATTGCAACACTGATGAGACAAATAAATGTACATGCAGACCTTTTGGTCCGCTTGATGAATTCAGAGCCACATTAATTTAATTTTTGTTTTTTAAGCTTGAAATTCATGCTTTCTCTTGCATAAAATTCATGTTGGTATCTCTTTTTTTTTCCCCTTCTTTTTCTCCCAGCACCAAATGCTGACCCAAGGAGCAGGCAATCGCAAGTTCAAATGCACTGAGTGTGGCAAGGCCTTCAAATATAAACACCATCTGAAGGAACACCTGCGAATTCACAGTGGTGAGTAGCGGAGGTGCTGGTGTGCTCATTTGCATTTTGTTTAATTAGCTGAGTTTTTAAAGACTGCTTAAAATTTACACAGTTCTGCTTCTGGCTTCTTGGAGCTACTAAGGTATTTCATAAGTGATATCTGAGTCATCCTCATTTATCATGCTGTTAATACCACGGTCTCGCTGAAAGATTTTGGAAATAGTAAAGCTTCCTGTAAATAATATAGATTGTTTGGCAGTTTGAGTTCAGAAATGTTCATTCATTGCCATGCAGCCAGAACTTGAAGAGTCCATTATATTTTCCAAAACAGAAAGTCCCCCCTGAGTGAAATACAACTCATATTCTCAGATAACGAGTGAGCGCCAAACGTCTCAGATTGAATGACTTGGGCTCTTTGGCTCTCCTGTTTGACACAGCATTCAGCACACAAAATGTGTGCTCTGCCCAGGCACAAACTCTACCAATGCTGACATGGAGGTTCTTATATCCAATGAAAACTCCATTTTTTATGAGTGGAAACAAAAAAAACAAAACAAACAAACAAACAAAAAAGAGCAGAACTGCATGAAGTTTGAATGTTTTTGATTTCATTTGACTCCCTTCCCCACAGGGTACTCACCTGTGACTTGCCCTGGTCAGTCTGGAGCCAGTCTCATGCCTTGATGGCCATTGCCAGCTGGATACCATGGATCCAAACTGACCTCAAGACCTATAGAAAGAGGAGGGTAAAACAGTGGTGGTGTGTGGCCTTATTCATAGAATTAATATTTCCCTCCCTATAAATCAATACACAGCCAATGACTTAGACATCAAATGTGATTGCTTGCAATCATAGTAACAACAATGGTCATTAACATGTGGTTTTAATTATCATTTTAGGTGAAAAACCATATGAGTGTCCAAACTGCAAGAAACGTTTCTCCCATTCTGGCTCCTACAGTTCACACATCAGCAGCAAGAAGTGCATTGGTTTGATCTCTGTAAATGGCAGAATGAGAAACAATATCAAGACGGGTTCTTCTCCTAATTCTGTATCTTCCTCTCCTACTAATTCAGCCATTACACAGCTGAGAAACAAGCTGGAGAATGGCAAACCACTTAGTATGTCTGAACAAACAGGCCTACTGAAAATTAAAACAGAACCACTAGATTTCAATGAGTACAAGGTTCTAATGGCCTCTCATGGGTTTAGTGCAACTAGTCCTTTTATGAATGGTGGACTTGGAGCAACCAGCCCCTTAGGAGTTCACGCTTCTGCTCAAAGTCCAATGCAGCACTTAGGTGTAGGGATGGAAGCACCACTGCTCGGGTTTCCTGCAGTAGGCAGTAATTTAAGCGAGGTGCAGAAGGTCCTACAGATTGTGGACAACACGGTTTCCAGGCAGAAAATGGACTGCAAGGCCGAAGAGATCTCCAAGTTAAAGGTTTACCATATGAAGGATTCATGCTCTCAAGCCGAGGAACAAGGAGTTACCTCCCCCAATATTCCCCCCGTGGGTCTTCCAGTAGTAAGTCATAATGGTGCCACTAAAAGTATTATTGACTATACATTAGAGAAAGTCAATGAAGCCAAAGCTTGCCTCCAGAGCTTAACCACAGACTCGAGGAGGCAGCTCAATAACATTAAAAAAGAGAAGCTGCGAACCCTAATAGACCTGGTAACTGAAGACAAGATGATAGAGAACCACAATGTATCCACTCCATTTTCATGCCAGTTCTGTAAAGAAAGTTTTCCTGGTCCCATTCCGTTGCATCAGCATGAGCGTTACCTGTGTAAAATGAATGAAGAAATCAAGGCAGTCCTTCAGCCTCATGAGAACATGGTTCCCAACAAACCTGGAGTGTTTGATAAGCAAACCCTCTTGCTGTCATCAGTACTTTCTGAGAAAGGAATGACTAGCCCCATCAACCCATACAAGGACCACATGTCTGTACTTAAAGCATATTATGCTATGAATATGGAACCCAACTCTGATGAACTACTGAAAATTTCCATTGCTGTTGGCCTTCCTCAGGAATTTGTGAAGGAATGGTTTGAACAAAGAAAAGTCTACCAGTATTCAAGTTCCAGGTCACCATCACTGGAAAGGGCCAGTGCCAAGGTGGCGCTGGCTGCCACCAACAACACTCCCACTAAAGACTCTTTGTCAGCCAGATCTCCAATAAAGCCTGTGGACTCTATAACTTCACCATCTATAGCTGAACTCCATAACAGTGTTACTAATTGTGAAACTCCTCTCAGGCTAACAAAACCTCCTCATTTTACCAATATTAAGCCAGTTGATAAATTGGACCACTCTAGGAGCAATACTCCTTCTCCTTTAAATCTTTCTTCCACATCTTCTAAAAACTCCCACAGTAGTTCTTACACTCCAAACAGTTTCTCTTCTGAGGAGCTTCAGGCTGAGCCTTTGGACTTGTCTTTACCAAAACAAATGAAGGAACCCAAAAGTATTATAGCCACAAAGAACAAAACAAAATCTAATAGTGTAAATTTAGAACACAACAGTGTTTCTTCATCATCTGAAAACTCAGATGAGCCGCTGAACTTGACTTTTATTAAGAAAGAGTTTTCTAATTCAAATAATCTGGATAAAAGCACTAACCCAGTATTTGGTATGAACCCATTTAGTGCCAAACCTTTATACACAACACTTCCACCACAGAGCGCATTTCCCCCGGCCACTTTTATGCCACCAGTCCAGACCAGTATTCCTGGGCTGCGACCATACCCAGGACTAGATCAGATGAGCTTCCTACCACATATGGCCTATACCTACCCAACTGGAGCAGCTACTTTTGCCGATATGCAGCAAAGGAGAAAATACCAGCGGAAACAAGGATTTCAGGTAAATTATTCCAGCTGGTTTTTCTTTGAAAAGCTAGAATTGAGCACTTTGTGATACATCTTCTTGCAGAAGAAAATGGCCTATGTGTTAGTCAACATTTCTAACAAAATTAGCAGAGTTTAGTTAAGCCTGAACTTACAAAAATGTGGTGGAATAGGAAAACAAACTGCAGTTTTCTTAGGAGTATCTCTGCTTGGATTCAGAAGCAGTACCAATAAGTTTGAATAGGCTTGATGATTTTATTCTGTTAACAGTTCAGCTGTTTCCTATTAGATTTGTATCTAAACTAAAATAATAACAATAATTATGTCCCTGAAAAATCCCATCCTAGGGAAAAAAAAAAAAAANAGCAGTGGGAGACCCCTTGGCAGTCATTCCCACACTTGGATGCAAAGCTGTATCCCTCTAAGCAGAGGTACATATGGCCTCAGAGCCACTATATTTCATTGAAAGCCCTCAAAGCTCCCTTCTCCATGTTTTTTTGGGGGGGATTGTTCACCCACTGTGTATGTGAAAGGTGTTCTCTCTTCCCATGAATGTCTGGGAGATGAGAAAAGTTGACCTGTAGCCCCTTCCTTGGCCCACCTGCTGCCCTTCCCAGACTACTATTCCTCTAATCCTGCCAGTCATCTGGAACAGCTTTGAAAAAATGCAGAGATTAAATGAAATTATTTGGAGAGGTAGCAGCTAGGGATCTTAATCACAGACAAAGTCTTTCCCTGGACATGTAATCTGGGTCAGCACTTCTTCGTGCCTGGGTACAACCCCTAATCCTTCCCTCAGGCTGTCCCAGAGTCACTGCAGATGTAGCAAAGGATTTTGCCACTTGCATGACTACAGCAAAGAGCAGCTCCACAGAGGTCTCATACTTTTATAGTTTTTTGCTGGGTGTATTCAGATATAACATGCAGAGTTTAGTTAAATGAGATTAACTGATTATAGATTAATAATTTCTTTTTACATTTGTGCCTGTTCCCCTATGTCCTGTTACGGTCTATTAGTAATTTTACTGACTAGTAAATGTTTTATAGTTTC
The DNA here is from genome assembly GCA_013399695.1 of Formicarius rufipectus. Lineage (NCBI taxonomy): Eukaryota > Metazoa > Chordata > Aves > Passeriformes > Formicariidae > Formicarius > Formicarius rufipectus. The sequence goes on from VXAU01001803.1 coordinate 971,307, forward strand.
AAATGTGAAAATCAGGTATGGTTTTACATTACAGACTGTAATCCCTCTTTGCACAATAGGAGCATAAATAGCACTGCACCTCCATAACAGCTGTTCCACTGTTCCAATTTACAGTACATCTGCCCTCTTTGTAAATGTATTTAAGCCTATTTAATCTTCTCTAATATTAATTAGTGCAAACCTAGTCTAAGAAAACTGAACTGTGTGATAGCAAATGGAAATGTATGTTATCATGCAAGTTTGCACTCTCTTTGGATCAAGACAAAATAAATATCAAGAAATTTAATAATTTACTGATCCACATTCATTATTGCTTAATGCTGAAGGCTGTTTTAACATAGATAGAACATTGATAAAAAGTGTTATTAATATTCCCTATTTCAAATTACAAAATTAAATATAAAAATATAGCTTGAGGCCTTTAGTCGGGAGACATACATTTAAATGGATTGCATAATAATAACATTTGTACCTAAATATAAAATTCAATTAAAACCTTTCTACAGATACAGAATACATACAAGTTTTGGTGTTTTGAAAGAAATGATCCCTTAGCTTGTTGCTTACACTTACCTGTGTAAAATATTACAACATCTTTTGGTGTCTATGAGGAGCCTCCCCTTTGCACTTTCTGCTGCTTGAAAATATTTAGTGCTGATGTGGTAGATGTTGTTGATTTGTGTAAACCATGTTATTGCAGAGTGCTTAAAGGCAGAAAGTTGGTTTGAAGCATAGAAGTAGAAGGGTCTTCATTATTTACACTTTTCCCATCAGCTTGAGTTTCATTGCTAGCAGGTCCCTAAGCTAAGAGGGTCCACCACCCTAAGGGAGTGTGATTTTAACTTCTCTGGGTGGTTGGTTCCTCCCTGGGAAGGAGCAGCGGTGGAAGTGGGTGACGCTGACGAGTGGTTCCCTCGCAGGGAGAATTGCTTGATGGAACCCCAGACTACATGTCCGGCCTCGACGACATGACGGACTCCGACTCCTGTCTGTCCCGAAAGAAGATCAAGAAGACTGAAAGTGGCATGTACGCGTGTGACTTATGTGACAAGACATTCCAGAAGAGCAGTTCCCTGCTGCGACACAAATATGAGCACACAGGTAGGGCAGGCGTGTGCGCTGAGAGAAGAGTTGAGGTTCAGGCTGTGGTCTTCACAGTCTTTCATGACTACATTTGTGCTACAAAGGGTTTGGCAGGTGCTGAGGCTTTCAAAAATTCTTTTGCTCGGTTCAGCTTATTTTTTAATTTTCCTTAAAGGTTATTCCTTGATGAAGGGAAGCTGGATGAGATGGGGTGAATGTCAGTAGGTGCTGCACAAGATTTCAGGCCAGTTGGGATGGCAGTTGTGGCACTTGGCATCTCACATGACAAGCCCTCTTGGAATGAGACATGTCCCAGCACTCGGAAAGAGCTGCAGCTTGGTCAGCACCGAGTCTGGCATGGGAAGGAACTGTGACAGTGTATTTCTCATTTCTTAGACACTATCTGACCCTGCTCCATTTAATCCAATAGAAAAACTTCCACTGACGTTAGCAGCACAAGAGCTGGCTCTGGCCAAGTTATCTGAAAGTGAACAGGCCAGGGGTTTTCTCTTGCTGTGATTTTGCAAGCCAGCAGCACAGACAGGTTGCAGTTCACTTTTTCACTTCCCAGTTAATGCCCAGGGATGGTTCCCTTCTTTCCTGAGCAGGAACTGATTTGTGTCTAGTTCAAGGAAATTTGCCAAAACTCACCACAGACTGTCAGCTTAAAAAATATTTCGGTTTCAAAAAGACCTTCCATCACACCTATGCTGGCCATGGTTCCTCTTACAGAAAGTGCTCCCTTCCCCACTGTCAGCTAGGACAGAGCTCTCCAAGGGGGACACACTGGCTTTAGCATGTTTTAAGTTAGGGGAAAATGGGACCGGAGCTTCCCAAATAATAGAGATATCATGTTAAGTTAGACAAAGGGAATGTGAATTATCATGTGAGTTTTTGTGCAGCAGGACATAAAACAAACTCCAACTTCCTAGAGTTAGAAAAAGCTTACTCAGGAGGAAACTTTCCTTAACTTTGAAAGCTGAGTCCTGCTTCAGGAAATGAAGCAAGTCACATCATCCTTCAACCTCACCATGTGACAGTAAAAACCTTATACCTCTCTATTAATACATCTTCCAGGCCACACATAACCATTTGGCATTTCACAGATGAAAAATTTACAATTCAGAAGTGGACTGGGCCTTTAATACAAAATCCTTTGCTTTGTTTTTTTTCCTTATACTTTTCTTCCAAATTTTAAACTAATCCCACAAAGGAAAATACAAAAGGAAGTTAAAATACATGTGGGATTAGGAAAGAAAATTAAAAGCAACATTTCAGACTAGATCAGCCAGTTCATTGGTGGAATGTTCTTCCCACTACATTATTCAGATCAAATTGTTTATTCAGGAGAAGAAGCTTTGAAGGCTTTACGTCCCTGCACCTTTCCTCTCCTGAATGATTTTATTACAGCCATCTGCAAACATTATGGTTTACTACACTACTACCGTAAAGCTCTTATGTTAGAACTGGCCTTCATATATATCGGGATCTGGACATATGGTTGAATCCCATAAAGTTGGTAGTCCATAAGGTCGACAGACATATGGTTGAAAGGCTGAAAATTTGACAAGCCGAAATGTGTGCAATCACCTTGATTTGCAAAATAAACTGCATTCGTAAAAGCAAAAATATGTTATGGTCTTGGAGTAGCACGGGAACCTACTGCCTAGAGAAATGCCACACAGCTGCAGTGCAGAGACTTCTCCTTCTTCTTCCCTCTGTCCCTTTCAGCTCCTCAGCTTTATGTCCATCAGTTTTACGGGACTCAGCCTTATGATCCAGAACGTGTAGATGGTGTCATATTTAATAGAATAATAGAACTACAGCGCATTGTTAACCTAGAGTGTGGCATCTTGAAACAGGGAGGATGGTCCTGTGGCAGAGGCACAGGTGCTGGGGCCAAGAGCATCGTGCTTCTCCTCTGCCTTGCCACAGACTTCCTCTGAGAATTACACCAAGTTGCTTCATCTTTCTCTCACCTTCGCCCATCTTTGAAACAGAGGGAAATGATACCAGCCCACCTCTCAAAGCATTGTAAATATCAGTTCATCCAGGCTAAAATCCTGAGAATGGAACTTGCTGGATAAAGTGGGAAGTGTTGTCGAGGATGTGTTTGCTTTTATGGAGCCTCCACGCATCACACTTGCATTAGATAGAGGTGGTTGGGAGCTCTGAAGACCTCCATACCTGATTCACAGCCTTCAGGAGGCACAGGGCACTGGCACTTTGCTTAATGATGCATCTGATGTGAATTTAAAATTAATCTGGTAGTTTCAGGTAAAGCTTGTAATTGCATTAATAGCACAGGTGTGAAACTGCAGACTGTGTTCAGTGGAAGGAACCAAATTGAAAGTAACACTGTCTTCTGCATTTAGGGTCATTGTAAGAGAAGGACCAGGTTTTTCAATCAACTTTTGACACCTAAAAAATAGAGAGAACCTCTTTTCTGGGGGTGTTTTTTGACCAGTTGATCATAATCAGTTGTAACTTCATTAAAAACATGTTTTAGGAGGAATAGGAACACTTCCTGTCCTTCCTGGAGAAGCACAAAGAGTGGATGTTTTTTATTCCAATGTTTTCCTATGTAAAAAGAATGTATGTGCTTTCTTAGGATTTTTCTCTGATATTGGAACAATCAGATTTTTATTTGTCAGCCCTTTTCATGGTCCACATACCTATTGGAACCATTACCTTAGCTATCATTTATTGTTAATCAAGTGTTATAAATGAGAAAACAGGAATGTTTTAGGTGTTGCAGTGAAGCTGAGTTTCCCTGCCAGGGCAAGAACAGGATTTGACTGGTTCTTTGTGTCAACCCAAGAACTTTTGATAGGACCATGTGGCTGCAGAACAAGGAGCTCTGTGATCACCTCTGTACACCATGCCTGCCACAGCTTGAGCACAGGAGAAAAAGGGCCCCAAATTTCACAATCCATAGTTTTTAATTTGTGCAGTATTGGTGGTATTCTGCAATGGGAGGAGAAAAATTTATTGCGTTAGTGCAATGAGTGAATTGCATCTGTTCTGGCTCATCCAAAATTTAGTGTAGAGGCCACTCTGTGGCAGGACCAAATTCTGCCAAGTTAATTTTGGGTTGTCATTTAATTTTGAGAGAAGTTATGTGCCCCTCTTAAGAGTTTGAGTTTCACAAGGTCCTTCTTCTTTAAAGCCAGGGGTTGCAGTGCTGTAATTTGGGTGCAGAGCATGGCAGGTAGCACAGGAATTGAGTGCTCACATGATCTTCTTGTAAAGTCTTACGGACAGGTCCTAATTTGGTCTAGCTGAAATTAGTTGAGCCAACTGGGTGTATGTCTAATCTCAGATTTTCCCAAGCTCTTTAGCACAAGGTTCAAGACACTTTCCTTATGAAAGGTGAAGAAGGTGGTTGCCTTCATGGCAAAGCATCGGTGCTTCAGTGAGCAAGAAAATCTTTGTATTGCAGATAAGGAGGGAAAACAGGAATGGGTCAGTGAGCAGGAGAGCCAAAAGAATGGAGCATCTAAAAATAGAGAAATAGTCTGGCTCCTGGTCCAGTGCCCCTTGGTCATTAACACTGATTTAGGAGTAAGGTGAAGGTTAGTGTTTGTTCTGCCAACGCCCATGTCTGCCTCACACCAGCTTCATCGTAGCTTCACAAGGGAACTCTTAGTGTGCCTGCTCTGCAACAAAAGCTGGAAACAGTTTTTCAGAATCCTACCTAGAAATTTAAAATCCTTTCATTGTTGTTCTATATTACATCATATTCTATTTTATTACTTGTGTGGGCTGTTGAGGGCCTCATAGCTGTGCTAGTGCTTTCATCCTTTCCTTTTCCACTGTATATTTTATTAAGACCTCTCTTTTATTTTTGTAGCTTTCATGCTGATGCAAGCACTAGTTTTATTTCCAGATTGATTCTGTAAACTAAATATTGTTCTTGAGCCTGGTAGCAAATCAGCTCTCTCTGGCTAGTATTTTGAATTCCCAGCTCGGGAGTTTTCTTTATTTAGAGCTTGATTCATAAAAAATTTACATGCTATTTAAAGGTTATTTTTTCTTGCTTTACTCTGATACAAGTTTTGAATTCCCCATTTTACACTCAAGTAAAGAAAAAAGGGATATATTCTGTGCTTGTGAAATTCGTTCTGCAGACAAGGTCTCCTATTGAAAATGGAACAGGTGCAGCGTGGGCAATTATATATAAATTGCATTTATCTTGCACCTTTGACCGCTTTGCTGTGCTCTGGCCACTAATCCATCTCCATTGGGACTATATCTAACACCCAACTCCCCGAGGAGCTTCAAAAGATCTGCCTTTAAAAAATAAAAACAAACTGTCACAAAAATGTTTCCTTCTTTCCTCCAAAGAGTGGGATTCCTGTTTGGCCCCCTCCCACAGAAAAAAAAAGACCCACTTGCCTTAGGCAAAGGATGGGTGATATTTAGTCTGGGATCAGTGACAGCTTGTGATCTGATGTCTTGTGACTTTCATACCACTGCAAATGGGAAAGGCAGAGCCTTTCAGTCAAAGACTTTTAGCCCAGGAAGATTGAGAGATATTTACTGTTAGAGACTTTTTGTTGTTGTTGTTTTAACAGAAATGCAATTTCAGAGACTTTGTAAGCAGATTAGTTATAATTTCCCCTCTATAGGTTGAGTGTGGACCACTGTGGGAACCTCTTTTGTGCAATAAAATAGAAAAAGCCCAAACATTTGCTTTAGATATTTGAGAGAGATTTATCATTTAGTTTCACTGCAAAATGTGGCATTTACACTATGTATCCACCTGATGAAACACAAGTGTTTTGGGAGCCCTTCTGGGAGCTCCCTGGGGTTCCTCTCTCCTAGCTCCATCCTCCATGGATGACACAGGTACTCTCAGATGAGACTGGGAAAACCTGGGAAGTGGGATGTTCAAATCTGCTTCCTTTTGACTTCTCTCTATCCCACTGATATTACCAGTGTAATGACATTGCATGACAGTGATCCAGGACAAGGGATGATGGCTTCAGACTGAAAGGGCGTGGATTTAGATATTAGGATATTTGATTTTAGGAATATTCTCAACTGTGAGAGCGGGCAGGCCCTGGCACACGTTATCCAGAGAAGCTGTGGCTGCCCCATCCCTGGAAGTGTTCAAGGACAGGTTGGATGGGGCTTGGAGCAACATGGTCTAGTGAAAGGTCTTACTGCCCATGGAATGGTATGTTCTTTAAGATCCCTTCCAACCCAAACTATGCTAAGATTCTACCACTACCTAAAATGATAGGCCCTCCTCATCCATTTACAATTGTAGGTCCCCCCATCCACCTACAGTTGTTGACTTGTCCCCATCCCCAGTATAAAATACCTTACTTCAGCTTTATTTTATGGCCTACTAACACATTGAAGGGATTAGACACTCCTTTTACATGGCTCAAATACTGGGTTTTGCACATGGGGGGAAGAAAATAATTCTTCTGCAAAGGTTCAGAAACCTGATACATTTAAAAACATATTTCAATTAGTGTTGCAACAGCTGTGCACACTGCTAAGGTATGTTGTGTGGTGTCTGAACAAAGAACTTTGCTCAAGCTGTCAGGTTCCCTCAGATCAAAACTGAGACCTAGGTACGGATGTGGTAGACTAAATAGCTCTAGAATGACCTTTTTAAGTATTACTATGAAAGCATGAAGTGTTTTAATTGTCTCATTTCTAAATTAACTTGTAAAATACGGACGATTCTCTGCCAGGCTACCTCAGTGCCAGCTGGGGGAAGGCCGCAGGTAGCATGAGTGGGAGATGCAATGATGAACAAATGCCATGTGGAAGGGATGAGCAAAGCAGACAAAGACTGAGGGACACCACCCAGCCTTGGGGAGGGTGGATGGAGGCAAATCTGCATTAGAAGCAGTGGAGGTGGTTGACTTCTGTTTGAGGAGAGGAAAAGTTCTGGGTAACTGGATGGAGCACAACTGTGGGGTAAGAATCTTGGAATGATTTGGGTTGGAAGGGATTTTTCAGGTCATCTAGTCCAACTCACCTGCGATGAGCAGGGACATCTTCAACTAGATCAGGCTGCTCAGAACCCTGTCCAGTCTGACCTCAAATGTTTCCTGGAATGGGACAGAGAAGAGTGTACTGAGCATCAAATAAGTGTAGTGTGCATCAAAAAAAAATCAGGGAATTTGAAGCAATGAAGCAGGAGTGGCACTGAGGAGAAGTGGAACAAGACAAGGGTTGGGCTTGTTGATGTTAGGGAAAAGTAAGTCAGAGGGAGGGACTGAGACAGCGTGGGTAGTTCAGTGAGAAGGACACAGAAAAAGGTGCTGAGAAAAAGCAGAAAGTCTATGAGATACAAAAAAGGAACAAAATCAGCAATTATGGAGGTATTAGCAAGGAGACATCAATATGTTGCTCTCAGGGGGCTCATCAGGACAGCTGGGTTGAGGCAGGGGTGTATCCCAGTGAGTGGCTGGTAGTGTTGGGAAAGCTCCCACCTCACTCATAAGGGTTTTCTTCTGGCAGTGCTGGGGTTTGAGGAGTGCTTAGGCTGAGAGTGCTTTGGGATTGTAAGCTAATTCGAGTAAGTGACTTGATTGTGCTAAAATCTTCTGAGCTAAGACCATGGGATTTCCCCATCGAGGCTAAACTTGTGCCTGAATTGCAGGGAGCTGCCTCAGCTCTGGATTTGGTGCACCCCCAGGTCAAAGCTGGAGGTTCAAAGCCAAAATACATTTACAGCCTAAAGACCAGAGTTTTCTTCAAGTTTGACTTTTAACCAATAGGTTAAATTGGCAGAAATTCATGTCTAGGAAACAGATCATACAAACAATGCTGCTATAATTCAATATATCTAGCTTGACTTTTCAATTTTACTGTGAAGGGAAATAAAGGGAAAAAAGAAACACTGTATGTGTGCAAGCTTAGGAAATTCTCATACAAAGAGATGCAGTCTGAGCCCTAATTTCCAGGCATCCACTAATTTCCCTGTCACTTGTGTTACTCTGTCTGTGGTTTCTCCTGTATTTTCCTTGCTGCCAGATCTCCCGTTCATTTCATAACACACAGTTTTTGGCTTCCTTGAGCATTTGTTAATCACACCTTATTAAATGTGAACTTTCACAGTGGGACTTGAAGGTAGCTGTGACTGGATTGGGGAGGGGGAAATTAGCATAATCCTTAGTATTCATTCTTAACAACTTTGCTATGGAAGTGGAATTTTTTCTGTGCCTGACTTTCTTTGCTCTCATGTCCTGGGGAAAAAAAGCTAATCAGGTTCATAAAGGAGCAGCTTGAGTTTTCCTGGAAGTTGAGATCCTTCAGTGGTCTGGAAGCATTTGTTTTTTCCTGCTGAATTTCCCTCCACACTGGTACTGCCAGTGACCATCTCCCCTGCCCTTTTGCTCTTGGCTGGCATTTTCTCCACTGTGTTCATCCTCTCCTTGCACTTGCTTCTTTAAGAACTAAAGAAACACCACACTTTTACAACAGACAGGATGGGAGGGCTCTGGTGTGAAGTTTATTCCTGTTCTGGTCACATGCTGCATGAGCTAAGTATGATAAATATGCTCAAGGAATCAGGCCAGTTCACTAATAAGTTCCTAATGATCTGCTCTAGCAATAGGACATGCAAAGCAGGGCTCTGCATTTGAGGCATCAAATACCAGCATTTTAATATGCACAAAAATAGCATGAAATATAAAATAATGGCCAATTGGCACCTTATCTGCCAGCATGGTTGCACCACTCTGGAGCATTCAGATGAATGCCACTAAGATTATAATTTGGCATTTCCAAAATAAAAAATAAAAAATTCTGGCTGAAGGTACTAATGTTTGATTTTATTTTTTGCCTTCTGCAATCTAAGTTTGGTGATCGGTCTTCACTAATTCCAATCTTTGCACCATATGTTATGTCTGGATATCTCACGGTTGCATCATGCTTTGCTGAGTTTTGTCGTGTGGCATCATGCTGACAAGTATTTTTTGTCAGCTCTATTTTGGAATTAAGCTTTCAGTATGGCAGTTCTGGAAGGTGTTGAAGGCATTCCTGTGCTATTTGTGGCCTGGGATCAACCAGATGTGTTTAGGCTTGGCACTGGTTTTGAGTTTCAAACATTGGTTCAAAACTGTCTGAAATGCCAAAGGAAATACTGTTTTCTGCAGCTTAACACCACTTTAGCACTCAGTGAGTGGCTGACAACATTTTATTTAGAAACCCCTTATGCTTCTGTGGCAGATGTATGTATTTGTATTTGCTCATGTGGTGGGGGAAAAATGTCTTTCAGTCCTTGAGGGTTTCCTCCCATGGGT
>VXAU01001803.1:985662-996953 GCA_013399695.1 Formicarius rufipectus
TCTCAACCTCAATTTATCAGGCCTTAATGCAGTGAAATTGCAAGCAGCAGGACACATTGGTTTTCTTTTCTTTGGCTTTGCAAGGGTGAGCTCTGGTTATGCTTTCTCACAGAAATTCAGAGCAATCTTCCAGGTTTCACTGACTTCCTGCTGGAAAGGGGGCACAGTTCTTTCTGTGGGTGTCCATGCACTATACCACATGCTACCCAGGTTTCTGTGGATCTTTGTTACCCTAGCAACACTATATAGGGCTGGGCATTCTCAAAAGTCACTAATTTTTCTTGCTCTGGCTTCAGGAAAAGGAGGATAACAAACTTATTCTGTTGGATTCCTGCATGGTAAGTATTCCTCAGTCATCTTCTGGGCCTGAGTTAACCTTTGAGGTTCTCTTGGGTTCCTTATACACCAGGAACTAGTATTTTCCAAGCTGTCCTAGAGAGTGACTTTTTATGAAGCCCAAGAACTCTCAGTTGAGAGGATCTGCAGACATTCTGTCTCACACCTACCCTTAGCATCTGCATGAACCACAGTTCAGCAGAGCATAAGCCTTGGGAGTACAGTGCAAGAAAGATATTAATTATTAAATCCTGTCTGTAGGTATTTAAGACTGAAAGAGGAGTCAGAGTTAGGGTGAGGAAATAAATTCATTAAAAAAAAAAAAAAGAATTTGTTGCATTGGTATAAGAGCAGGTCTTTGTATAGTCATAGGATGGTTTGGATGGGAAGGGACCTTAAAGATCATCTAGTTCCAATCCCTGCCACCCTTGACTAGACCAGGTCGTATCTAATGGAACGTATTTTTTTCTTCTATTTTGGGAGGAAATTTCTAAGTATAAAAGTACATTTAGCAATTTCAGTCCTGTGTTGGACTTCAGCTCTATACTCAAATCCTGAGCTTGCACAGCTCTTCCTCCTGTTTTGATGCAGGAGAGTCTGAAGTTAGGGAGCTGTGTTCTTGAGTCAGATGTGCTTTTTCCAGCATTCTTACTGAAGAATGCAAGAAATTACACCTAAGCTCAACTCAAGCACATGAGTAACACCAGGGGATTACTTAATGTCTGATTTCAAGTCTTTGAATCATCAAGGCCTTAATTACCACAATGGCAACAGCAAAATGTCACAGCCCCAACCACTGCTGTGGCCACACAATGCCTGCTCTTTTCTTCCCCTGTTAAGAATAGCTTTGCTCATTCATATTGCAAATAAAGAAACATCTTTAGGACACAATCTGCAAACAGTGAAGTCGTTAAACAACTGATTTCAGCTCACAAGAGCAATGTTACTTGCCTGAATAGTAAAAGCAAAACCAGTGCCTTAGTGAACAACCCACCATGATCTCAGCAGTGCAGTCAATGGTCTGGAAGGTCAAGCAAGACACAAATGAAGACAGTAATGAGTAGGTGTTTAGACAAATTGCTGGATGGTTAAATATTTTCACCCAATAAGGTATTCAAGAAATAATATTTTGAAGCACATAATGAAAAAGTCTTCTTTTAAACCAGCTCTAAATGAGATAACAGCCTTCAATGTCTTCTGGATGTTTAGTTGACAAATAATGCAGCTATAAGAATTTGAAAATCCTGCAGAGTGCATGTGCAGTCCACTGGCTCCACACATACATCTACAATCTGGAGTTGTGCATCCTGAAATAAACACAGCTGTGTTTATCTGAATGTGTGATCCTATGTACATGGGAGAAAGTTCAAATAAATGCACTCAGTGCGACGATGCTGTAAATGCAGCGAGTGCATTTGTCAGATGTGTGATGATGCAATCTCTTAAATAAACACACTGAGCTGTTTGTTTGACTCCCAAGCTACAGAGATATAAAAATATATGTACATTAATTGAAGCCAATAAAATGAAATCTTAATAGAACCTTAGCTGAAAATTCATTTGTTGTCCTTATACCCAGAAAAAACAAGCTCTGTGTGTTGGTATTAAGTGTATGGTGTAAGTTTTAGACAGTAAGAGACTAAGAGAAGAGATAACCATCAGTTCTGGTTTTAGTAGACCAATCCTGTTTTTTCCTAAGATGACACATTGTCCAAGACCAACTCTATACATTCATAGAATCATAGAATGGCTTGGTTTGGAAGGGACCTGAAAGACCATCTCATTCCACCTATCTTCCACTAGCACAGGTTGCTCCAAGCCCCATCAAAGCTGGCTTTGAACACCTCCAGAGATGGGGCATCCACAACTTCTCTGGGCAACCTATGCCAGTACCTCACTACCCTCTGAGTAAAGAATTTCTGCCAAAAAAGAAGGAAGTATGGGATATCGCAAATTTTTCATCTCAGCAACCAAAACAATAACGCTATTTAACAAAATATATTTTTTTGGGATGTGTGGTCTGCTCAGTGCTCAAAAGAACCAATAGTTGAGGGGAATAAGTTTCTGATGAGCTGAAGAATATGTGAAGGAAAGATAAAAACTGAATGAATGTAGATGTTATCAAAGCTGTTGTTTTACTCAGACTTAACATTGGCTCAGCCTTTCACTATAAACTCATTCAGAGCAGCAAGTTACTGGAAAAAATCCTCCACTTGAGAAATATGCAATAGTTACTGATGAGTCAGAAGTTGGAAGTAGTGACACCACTACACTATTAAAAAGTCCTACTTTCCAATACTGTCTGACTGCTCTGCAGCCTGAAATAACATCGCTGCAGAAGGACTGTAAAGCTTTTCTCATTTGTCTTAAGCATATTCCCTTGGAAAACACAAGCTGTACAAATGGTCTCCTGAATGGTTACTGTGGAATTAGACCATCAAATTTCTTGACTTATGTGTTTTAAAATCTTGCCCAAAAGATGGCACTAACATTGTTTTTAGTGCCATATATTGGATATAGATTCAATTCTTCCCCCATGTATAAAGAATCTTTAAAATGGTCACAAATATATGTTGGAAGAACGTGCTTAATATGCACTACTATGCCAGCTGACAATTGGTGTACAGAAATTAAGCTTCCCTCACACTTGGATCATCAGACACCGCACAGAAATTATTGCTGGGCCAGCAGATGTATCTGTCAAACGACAGAAACACTGAGCTATGAAACCTTCATCCCAACCAGGACTATTTAAATCTATATAATATGTCATACAACATACCAGAACAGTATCATTCATTTAAATCATGCACTATTAAATCTCTTAAAAAGTATGCTAAGACTAGATCAACTTCATTGAACAATTTATATCTGATTTAAAATATTCAAAGAAGTACTACACTGCTGAATTTTATTATCAGTAATTTATTTAAAATATTTAAATTAGACATCTTATAAGGGATGGGAAATAGTTTGTGTGTCTCTTCAAGCAGTGGGAGCACCTATTGGCAATACTTTTAGGGTTTATGTTAATATGGTTGTTTTGAGTATATGCAGAGACCATCCTTCTTCTTTGCACTAACCAGATCATGTCAACAGGCTTGAAGAAGGTGGGCCCCAAAAGAGCTAAAATTTTGACATTGATCTGGCAAGAGCAGAGCATTTGACAAACAGAAGGTTCAAGTGAGGCTACTATAATTTACCAAGCTGCACCAAAGAGAAAAACCATGTTGGCTTGTCTTGCTCCAATTGAAGCCAGCAGAAGAAAGATATGAATCAGGTTGCAGTATTGTGATCTTCTTCTGAACATCTGGTGGTTTTTATTTCCATGTCATGCTCCTTCCAAAATAGCAAAACTTACAAAAACCCTCAGGCATGAGCTAAGATACTGTGATAAAGTTGAACACTAGATAAAACCAGAGCAAGTGACATACAAAAATAACAAGACAAATGGGTCAGTGTGATAGGCATGACCAAGTTATTGTCAACTCTTTTGCAAGTATCACAATGAAGGATAGATTTGAGGGAGAGAGAGGAAAATGTTTGAAGGAGGAGCTTGGAAACTGATTATAAAGGCAACAAACAAATGAGAGGTAAAGAAGGAGGATGCCATAGTAGGTCTTGAGTGAGAAGTCCAACAGCTTATGCTCTGTGCAGTCAACACAAGGGATATTGGGGCCAGGAGGGAGCAGCCACGGGTTGAAACTGTGTTAGAAAGTGGCAGGAGAGGAGGTAGATGAAGAGTGATGTGCTGAGATGGCAATGCCATCCTGGAAGAGAAGCCAAAGGGAGATGGAGTAATGCAGGGAAAGGGGTTACATGGCCTGGAGGCACTGCAGAGAAATGGGGAAATGGTGGAATGGAGAGATGTCAGAGGTGAAGAAATAGCTCAGATTGGTGCAGTGGAGGAAGCAAGGAGGAGCTGCATATACTGGGCTTCTCTTTGTGGGGACCATGTGGCAGCTCTAATCTGGGGATTGTGCACTTACTTATATTGGATTTAGCCCCAAAATGAGAAAGAGAGTGAGTGTGAACTATGCTGACATGATGTGTACAGAGCTTTCAATGGAAAAAAAGATGCACCACAAATGAAGAGGGTGAGGTATTGCAGGAGCTGTCTCAAAGCACATTTAATACTTAACACCACTTCTGTATGAAATCAAAGTAATTTCTGACCCCAATCTGCTGCCCTTCTGCTCACAAACCCCTCCTGAAGTCAGTTAGTTGAAGAAAGGCAAGGAAAAGTAAGATGAGTTTCTCCTGGAAGGAAGACTTTGCTACTGGCTTTTACTTTTTGTTTCACTTTCTCAAAGACAGAAAGAGGTTTCCTTTTAGACCTGCGTTTTTGTTGTTGTATCCAGAGCAAGCCAACCTTTATCCCCCTTCACCCTTAAACTTAATTTCCCTTTGTGGAAGGAGTTAGTCAGGGAGAAAAGAGAAGTGAGGAGCGATGACTGCATCACAAAGTAGTAAGAGAGGCATCATCACGAAGTTGGGGAATTCACACAAGTAAAAAATTAGATGCAGCTACCAAGACCACCAACCACAGGTGGGTTCTCTTATATTAACATAAAACTCCTTGGTTAAGAGGAATCAGAAGAGCACAGCACCAATTATTGTAAGCTGCCATTGCCATTACTGTTGAGGCTCTATTCAGTTCACAAGGAAAATCTCACATCGTGTTTGAAGGGCCTGAAAATCCCCGAACCATTGCTGGGGAACTCCCCACAATATTCCTGCACACAGAATTTTGGGGCTTTTTTTGTTCTGCAGCACAATTGATCATTTAAATACAACCAGTTGCCTTTGCATAAAAGTAGAGGTGCTCATCTGGTTACAACCCCAGCAAGCCATCCTGCAGGAACACACCTGGGGGAAAAATACCTCCTACAATAGGGTGCTGGACCATAACAGGACTCAGCTGCCCCTTCCTTTCCCTTGCTTAATGAATTTTTCAAAAACCAAAGGGAACTGCCATCCTAACAACAGGAACTGGACAATTTGCAGTAGGTGCTACGCATGGTAGTGCTAGTAGCAGCAGGAGTGCCATGAATATGGAAGTGAGGAGCTAACAGGAGGAAGAGACATTTGGAGAGAAGTATCTTGCTCAGCTTCTCATAACAAAAACTAGTTTTAAAATCTTCAGCAGTGAAGCAAATGGGTAGGGTGTCACTGGTTCAGCTGAAAACTCACTTGCACCTTATGGTCACCATCTGTGGTGTGGAACGTTTTCAACCTTGACAAAGCAGATTTGTCCGAGGATATTTCCGCTCTTTGAAATAAGAGAATTAGCTGTGGTAAAACCGGAACCCGTGTTGGCACATCTACACTCAGGCAATCTCTGGAAGAAAGAAAGAAAGAAAAAAAACTATATCATTGCAACAAGCGTCTGGTTGCCAACCTGTAAAAAATAACACCCTGCCACCCCCGGCCAGCTCCAGCTGTGTCAGTGCTGAGCAACACCAAAGGCCACTGGCTCTTCCTCCTCCTCTTTAAAATATGAAGTGCCTCTTTAAAAAACCCATGAGAAGAAAGGCACATGCAGCAGGTGGTCACATCTGTGCCCACCTCCCTCCACCCTGAACAATTTGCTCCTGAGTGCTGCTGGTGAGGAAAATGATGGAAACTCTGGGTGTGAAAGGAGGATGAGGGTGGGTGGAAGAGGACAAGGACAGGCACTCTGGCTTGCATCTTGAGAAGAAACAGAAGATCTTAAAGCCCATGAGCTGTTCACCCTGTTTCTTGCTCTATCTCAGCATAACCGCTGTGGGAGAATTCCCCCAGAGCCCAACTTGCTGACAAGCACAAAATTCAACATATGTTTGAGATATGTACGCAGAGCCATGCTCTCTGTAAGTGTTGAGATGGAAGAGACCACAGAAATATAAAACATAGACGGATTCCTTTTGATTTGCCCTCCATTTGAGAATTCTTCATTGGCTGTAATTACACTCATAATACTGCTGCCGTTGTGTATTTTCCAAAGAAATGAGTCAATAATCCAAGTGATGGTTCCAGCTCTGGACAGAGCCTTTCACTTCACTCATTTAAGATTTTAATAATTCCTTAAGTGTTGTAAATTTCCTGTGTCAAGGTGGAGAGGAGCACTGTAGACCCATGGCTCCTCTTTGTTTCTGCTGAGACTTTCCATAGTGACTCTGGGCAAATGATTTAATCATCCCAGCCTGCAAAAGGCGGACCAGCTGACCTCCTTATCTACAAGGTATATTATGAGGGTAAATTTGTGCATAGAACTGCAGATGATGTTTTGGGGGGCCAGAAAATACTTGCCCAAGTGGGTAAATCCAGTAGTGCCTCTTAAAAAGATAGTAATACTCTGCTTTCCCTGACCACCACCCTGAATGTCTCAGATATTTTAAAATTTTGATTTTTTGAAGAAGCACAAGGCCAATCACTACTAGAGCTAAGCACAAAAAAGTTTCATCCATTCTGTCCATTTTAATATTGTTTTCCCTGATTCTTGAATTTTACTTCTTCCCCCAAATTCTCCCATTCCTTCCCATGAAGAGGTGGAACCCCAGTGAGCTACACTTGAGCACAGGTGAGTAGCATTGTTAGGCTAATTAGAGTCTAATTAACACAGTCAAATTTAACCACTCCACTTTCAGTTCTGGTGGGCAATGTCACACGCTCCAGTGACACAGGAAGTACTGATGTGAATTAAACATCATTAGCTACAGGCAACCAGCAGAGGCACAGGGCAGCCTGCAGAAACCACAAGAAAGGGCTCAGCTCTCACCATCAAGAGCTTCATGTGTAACTCTGCCCTTTAAAATGTGCGACAGTGACTCAGAATGAGGAACATAAGAAAATCTGCCGAAAAAGCATTGTGATCAATGTGGGATTTGTTTCTTCAACATCTATAACCTCAGTTTCCTGATTCAGCAACTTTGATACCTATCAATTAAAGAAATAAAGTGAAATGGCATAGTGTTTGCATGGGATTGAGGTATAACTGGATCCAAAAGGAAAAGCACTTTGGGGGTCAGGAAATACA
This sequence comes from Formicarius rufipectus, assembly GCA_013399695.1. Taxonomy (NCBI): domain Eukaryota; kingdom Metazoa; phylum Chordata; class Aves; order Passeriformes; family Formicariidae; genus Formicarius; species Formicarius rufipectus. Next base: position 993,017 of record VXAU01001803.1, read on the forward strand.
TTGTAATGTGCCTGGGCTCAAAGTTAGTGTCAGCAGTGAAGTTAGGAGAGCCCTTGTGTGATCATTAAGCTTATCAAAGTCTCAGTAATAATCAAACATGGGTGAAGTATTGGCCTGATTGAAGTCGGGGTGATACTTCCAACCTCTCACCACATGTTTCTAAAGTGCCCGAAGCCCAGCACTGGGGCTGAAAAGCAAAATGAAAATAGAACAGATAAATAATAAATTAAATAACATAAGTTAAAGCCTCCTGGAAATGAAAACTGATTAGCCAGATTTCACAGAGGGTTTCAATTAAGTCTGTTTCTCATTTTTGTTTATCTATATTTAATACTGATAAATAATGTTATTTCATTACAAGTCTCTGACGGGTGTTTCTACTCTTTCTTAAAGGGATAGTTAGTCTCAAAAAACCCCCAGCACCTATGGAATCTGGGTTAGCAAAATGGAAAAAGCACACTTATCTTTCTCTACTAATGATGTTTGCATGTTTTCTTGCACTCTGTTCCTCTTCTGACTTTCCAGACACTAGAAATGGAGCTCTACCAAGTGTTCCTATCCTCTTGCTGCATTAAAAACCTGGAATGTTGGACGCAGCCGAGCTTAAATGCTGAGCTTCATGATTCATTTATTCACCCTCAAAGATAAGAGAGGAAGGCCCAAGAGGACCAGTTCAAGAGCTTCCCATCTCACATGGTCCACAAGCCCCTGGCACCTGTGGAAGGGAAGGAGGGGTTCTGGAGTTACGTGTGCTTACATGTGACTCCACCACATGCTTCTATTTACAGAGAAAGGATGGCGATATTAAAAAGTCACGTCCAATGTCATCAGGAAAGGGTGACCACCATGGACAAGCCTTTATCCATCACATGATTACCCTGATCCTACCCATCCTTGCACAGTAAGCAGCAGAATTTCTCTGGTTTCAGCTGCTGGAGATCAGCTCCACGTCCTGGTGATGACCAGGTGGATGCCTTCCCTGCATAGCTGTTCATTAATTAAGAAATGGTTCGGGGTAAAGGGACAGCACATGAATGAGTTTTTTTCATTATGTTTTTTACAATGATGGTAAAACACTGTTACAGATCGCCCCATTCCTGGAAGTGTTCAAGACCAGGTTGGATGGGGCCTGGAGCAACCTGGTCTAGTGGAAGGAGTCCCTGCCCATGCCAGAGAAGTTGAAACTAGATGATGTTAAGGTCTCTTCCAACCCAAACCATTTTGTGATTCTATGACTCTGTGGTTTGCTTTAGGTGAGGAGACACACACACAGGTAAGGGTTTTGGCTCTGAGCTCCTCCCACAGGTCATCCTCTTGTTCCCAAACAGTAGTTTGACAGCCACCTACCATGACTTCAGCAACACAGAAAGCAGTATTGCATTTCCTAGAGCAGCTTAACACTATTTAATTGTGCTAATTTAACCCAGGTGGTCTCTGCAGCAGCCTTTGCCTCAGGCCTGAAGAGAAGCAGGGAGGGCAAAGCAGTGAATTTGCTATGTTTGTGCGTGGTAAGAGCTCAGAAACTCCATCTGAGACATGCAGGAACAAGGTGTAGCATTTGCATGCTTCATAACAGCTCCTGCAACACCGGGGGAAGGTCTTGGCACAGGTATCCTTCCAGGAAAGCATCCTCCTTTCCATGGCAATGCCAGTCAGAGCACTGGGGAACACCCAAGGTGCTGACGGAGGAGTTAAATAGACCTGTGGAAGCTGGAGTTAGGGACAGACCAGAGATGTTTCTTCTGTGAAGATCATGTTCAGAGCCTGTCTTTGGATGACAGTGTGTGTTTTCCAGGCAATGCACCCATCTGTGGTGGCTCTAAGACTCGGATGTTGTAAACCATGGAGATTTTTTGCTTGCAGGATTTTGAGATGGAAAGGATTAGAATTCTCTTTTGAAGAATCATAGAATGGTTTAGGTTGGAAGAGACATTAAAGACCACCTCATTCCAACCCCCTGCCATTGGCAGGAACACCTTTCACTAGCCCAAGTTTCTCCAAGCCCTGTCCAACCCGGCCTTGGACATTCCCAGGAATAGGGCAGCCACAGCTCTGGGCAACCTGGGTCAGGGCCTCACCATCTCACAGTAAAGAATTTCTTCATAATATCTCATCTAAACCTGCTCTGTTTCAGTTTAAAGCCATTACTCTTTAATTTCTGAAGAGTCCAGGGGATGATCTATTGTGTATTATAACTGTGCTATAACCACCAGCACCTAAGAGAGCTGCTTTTCGCAGAGCAGATGTGTGTGCTGAAGTGGAGAGGTAGGAAAGCTATGCCAGAAGACTTTTATTTGAATAACTATGTGAGAAGGAAGATGGGTGGCCCTCAGGAGGGAGGCAGGTAGCACTGTCTGGAGCTGTGTGGGGTGGCTGGTGTTGCCAGACCCGCTGCTGCAGGAAATCATGTTGCTGAACTAGGATGACCTTGTTACTCCAAATGGAGCCACTTTTTCTGCCCCCAGATTTTATCCAATTGTCTGTTTGTTTGGCAACCTGAGCAGAGCAGTGTCTCCAGCTGGGCTGCTGGATGTCTGAAAGACTGAGGCTGTCTGAAAGCAGATGGGAATGTTCTTGTATTTCTGTCTCCAGCTCTCAGGGACCTGACTGAGACTCACAGTGCTCAGAATGCTGAAGGAGGGTGCCCAAAAAATGCCATTGCAAATGCAGCTGGAAAGTCATCTTTTTTTATTCACTTTGATTTCCCATGCTATTTCTAAGCCTGAAACCCAGGTCTGGATCTGGCAATGCACAGAGATGAAGGGTGTTGGGTGTCTGCTCATGTCTCCCTGTCCTACTTCTCCCATAAATAGGACACCTGGGATTTATGGTCACTTTAGTCTGAAGCTTCAACCTCCTGCATCAACAAGTGCCTGCAGCCCTCAGAGAAGAGTCTGAGCTCCAAGTCAGGCCCCATGCACTTTGCAATACTGCTGAAATAATTCCTGTGACAAGGGGAAAAGAAAGCCAAAGGAACTTTGCAATTCAGTGCTGAGAGCACTCACCACAACTGGGGAACCTTAAGCTGGGATTCCTGCTACCTTCAAAAGTAGTATCTACCTTGTTGCTATAAATGTGTCTATATTGGGAGAAGTTTCCCTATTTCCCCAGAAATTTCCCTATTCCTAAAAGACTGCAATCCCAGCCATGCTCCCGTGTTGTTGTCCTGTGTGCCATTACAGGTAAAGGCATCATGAGCCATGCCGGCACCATCCCCACTCAAGTCCAGGATAGACAGAAAACTGACTAAAGAATATTTAAGCTCCACCTTGATGTCCCACTTTTCTCAGGCTATGTTTTTGCAACTTCGTAGCAGATGGTATGTCTTAGGTGTATCACTTTGGAGATGCCAAGTGATGTCCTATCTATCAGTGTTTTTGTTTAATGAGGAGGGAAATTCTGACTCCTACTTACACTTGGGAAGCTGTAAGAGGGAGACAGGTGTGATGCTATTTCATACTGCTGTATCATCCACCCAGAGCTCTTAACAGCTATTTTTAATCTGGACACTAAAGGAACTATTAATTAGGGAAACATATCCTGGTGCCTAATAAGAATTGTAGAGACTCTAATGGTGTATTAGAGCATCTTAATTTTCTTCAGAGACTACAATTAGCAGTGAGTTGGTCTGCAGTATGATGATTTCTGTTTTGTTTGTTTGTTTGTTTGTTTGTTTTTGGGTTTTTGTTTGTTTGTTTGTTTTTCTTCTTTTTTTCTTTCATCTGACATAATAAAGGATGCAAATATAGGGCAGCTGAGTCATAGCAGGAGGATGAAGTTCCAGTCCAAAGCACTTCATGTGTGTCCAGTCAATACATTTAAAATGAGGCATTTTACTCAAGATACAATTGAGTGAGGAGGAAAAATGCAAGTACCTGAGGTGTAGTGACTGTTTCTAAAACATGAGTTGTTTGATAATATTGCAGAGAACAGCTCA
>VXAU01001803.1:1002391-1016178 GCA_013399695.1 Formicarius rufipectus
ATATATATATATGCATGCTACAGATGTGGAGAAGAGACTAGATACCCAAATTGGGAATCTGTGGGAAATCTCCCACACCAACACAGCTGTTCACAGGCTAGTGAGTGAGGGCATGATTAAATTACTATCTCTGCTTCCTTCCTCTTCTTTGTCTTCTCATAGGCCTCAGATGGATAAGGTGAATACATCAGACCTTTCTTAAACATAGAGGAAAGAGCAGAGTAGCAGAACTACAGGCTGTGATGTTTCAGAGTGAGGGAAATTACCAAACACTTCATGAGAAGTCTTTTTTTTTTAGTTTTTCCTCAGTAGCTTGGCAACATATAATTCTTTAGCCTCCCAAACCCTGTCATCTAAGTTATGTTAGGATTCAAACAGCTAGCAGACTGTAAACAGGAGAGATTAGTCATCCTCAGATCCTCAGCAATACCATTTTGGAAAGAAGGAGAGTGGTTCCTGTACGACCCCACACTGTTTACATTGGGGTAGCAGCAGGGAAGAACATGGGAAAGTCAGACATAGATGGCACTTTCGAAAAAAATCGAACACATTTGTCAACACTGCGACCTACTACGTAATAGCTCCTGAGTGGTGCTCAGTGCTGTCTCACAGATGCCCTTCAGTAGGATGAACTGGAACATCACAGTCTAGTGAGCAGGAGACAGTCTGCTGCTCTGTTTGAGCTGAATCCCTCTTCACTATGGTGACCAAGAGAGCTATATCTGATCTGCTATTCTGGCAAGGTACTCCATTATTTCTCTGTCTTCTCATCACAAGGCTCCTCATCGGAGTTTTCCAAGAAACCTCAATCACTGTACCTGACAGAGCTGGACTACTTTCCAGCAAATGAATGCAAGGACCCAACACCGTCTTTGGGAAAATATGTTCTTGTCTTCTGGGAGGTTTCCAAAGGGTAGGCTATCCCAGAAAATCCCCTCGAGGACCAACAGACTAACAGCAGCTGACCAAAGGTTGTATTTTCAATGTGTGTATATTAACAGTAAAATAGAGTAGGGTATATGGGATGGGTAAAGGCTTAAAGTGCTTAAAGGAGGCTTACATGAAGGATGGGAACAGATGTTTTAGTACGGTCTGTAGTGACAGAACAAGAGATAATGGCTTTGAATTAAAGAAGGGGTAGATTCAGGCTAGATGTTAGGAAGAAATTCTTGGCTGTGAGGGTGGTGAGGCCCTGGCACTGGTTGTCCAGAGAAGCTGTGGCTGCCTCATCCCTGGAAGTGTTCACAGCCAGGTTGGATAGGGTTTGGAGCAACCTGGCATAGTGAAAGGTGTCCCTGCCCATGGCAGGGAGTGGAATGAGATCTTTACTGTCCCTTCCAACTCAAACCACTCCATGATTCTATGGGGCCGTTTCATTCGGCATTTGAGCACCGACTTTACAAACACATACCAGATCATTTTGAGGTTTCCAGCTCCAACACCATGACTTTGATCTGGAGTGATGTTACCTTCAGCTGAGACAACCCAGTCTCAGAGGTGCTGTAAGGGTCATCCAAGCCCTGTGCTATTGTTCCTGCTGCTGTGTTTTGTCTGGGCAGCCCAAACTCTTATAAACAGGAAACTGGAGACTTGAGATGATTTCTCTGCTCGAATACCGATTGGTACAAGTAGTCGAGATTGCTGACCTTCCTACAAACAAACCTCATTTATATGAATATTCATAGGCAATTAAACTGTCGTGACTACTTAAGGAACTGCCTGGACTTACATATAGATTAATGTGTGTGTGTTTAGGCTACAGGTCTTGCTCTAGGACCTACGGATATCAATCTACTGCTCAGTCCTTAAGCTGCCAGCAGGCATGTTTTTCTCCTGAAACTCCTCTCCCATAAATACCAAATAGAACTATAGTTTGTGCAATAGTCCCAGGGATATTGGTTGACCCAGACTGTATTTGTTTGCATGAGACATCTTTACAGCACTCTGGGGAAAAAATGAGTTTCAAAACCAGAATATCTATCCTCAGACAAATCTGCTGAACCGTGGAGCTGTATTTCCTGACTTCCAGGTATTTCTTTTGGAGTAGATACAGTAACACTTGTACATCATTGTGAGTCACTCCTTGTGCATATGTGCACATTACATCCATTTTCTCCTGTGCTGACAGGGCATTGCCAAACGATTTAGTTTAGATAGAGCTGGCTCTTCAGCATAATTTTTCACACACACATTTTAGCGTACTGAAAGCTGAATTCTGATTTACAACATTTTTGGAATTTGTTTTTCGCTGTGGTTTATGCCAAAGATGTTTTATTCATATAAAACAAATGCCTGACATTTGTTTCATTAAGATATTAAACTTGTACTCCATTTGCTCTCACTGAAGACACCAGCCATGTAAAGGATTGCCAGGCCAGGCTCTGGCATGGGCATGGATGAGGGACTTGGAAAATGCCATGTGAGCTCATCTTTTGCAGCTCTGACTAGGCAAGCCCTGTTCAGAACCCTGATTCAGTGGCAATTAAATAAACCAGAAAAGCACCCAACCCCACCCTTTGCAGCTGGCGCTTTGTCTGATGGTGATAAGAGATCATTAATTTTCAATTTGACCTCAGTCTATAACATTGAAGTGGCCTCTTTGTTCTCGTCGTGATGTTACAAGCAAGGTCTGAGTCAAGGGAACTGGAAAGGAAATATTAAAATAGTCTTAAAAACCTTTTTGGTCTTGTGATCTTGCTCCTCCTAATTTAACTGTGCACACCTTATCCATTGGACCATCACGGCCCCACAGCATGGATTTCCTCTTGGTGACTGCTTTTTTTTCCCAGAACAAACAACACTGGTCAGCCAAGGTGAGCAGTTGTGCAATGGTAATAATGGATATTAAAACTCCGCAGTGAAAACGTGTTGTGAACCAACCATCAGGGCAAAGTTTATTTATACCAAATGTCTGTGTGTAGCATTTGCAACAATCTACAGGCAGAATAAAAGCTGAAATTCACTGATTAGAGTGTTCACTGTGAATAGCTCATACAGCTCTGAATTCAAAGAGAGAGTTAAGAAATTGTTATTACAACCCACTGCAAAAAGAGCTACTGTGAACCTATGGGCACATCAACAGCTGCCTATGGAAAATTATTATTATTAGAGAATAGAAGACGTCCTATTTTTAACAGATAATCCCAGATTCTGGGTTGAATTAGAATGAAGAAGAGACCATCTTTCACATCCTTTTTCATTCAAGCTTTTGGCAAGGCAATGTAATACTTAAGTTGCTGTTTGTTACTGGTGGTTTCTCATTGTAGCACCTCAAGTACTTCAGGGGAGGACATAGGGCTTGTAAATACACAAATACTATGGTCCTTAGGTACTTTATGCTGCTCAGTTTGGGTACATAGGATTGGAATATGGGTTGGTACATATGGTTGTTTTAATGTGGTTTTACTGCTTTTAAGTAAATTCAGTTTTCCAGAGACTAACTCATGATTCGCACTGAAACAAATGTCTAAATCTTCCTCTCCCTCTGACAGAATTAACAGGGCTGGGTGGCAGTCTGGTTCCCAGATCTGGGATCAGCACGTGTTAGAGATTTCATTATCTCTCCTGTGTGGATACTCTGGAGGAAGAAATCCTGTTGGGAATTGTCCCATCAAATACGAGGAAAAGGGACCTGCAATACCTTGATTGTGTCTTCAAAAACCTTCATAACAGTGTGAGACCTGCTCAGCAACCTTTGGAGCTGCATGGTAGAAAGGGGACACTTCTTTTTTTCCCCTTTCCTGAATATGCAGTCTTTAGGATTTTTTAAGCCAAGTAACTGACCTCAAGGAATATCTTCTTTATAGATCTGAACAATTTTATGCAAGTTTAAGGGTATTGGAAAGGGAGGGATGATGGCTAACTAGTTAATAAGACATTTGGTGACTTCCAGTCAGACTCAAGCACAAAAACTTGTTCTTGAAAAAATGTTTGGGTTTTTTTTATGTTGCCTTCAGACTTGTAAGTATATGTAGCCTTTGTGAGAAAAAAAAACAAAAACCAAAAAACAAGAAAACCAAAAAAAAAACCAAAAAACCTACCAAAAAAATCTATGTGAATTTGACAAAATTTCACCTTCCAGATGATATATGCTCAGACAATATGGGAAAATAAACTATATTATCTGAGTTCCATCACATTATGTGGCCTATGTGAACAGCTCAGGCAGAAACTGAGAGCTGATAACACTTTATAATAAATACTCTGATGGGGAAAAAATATTGTGAAATACTTTTACAGACAAAAGTTGATCTTGAGCAATTTTCTGCTGGCCAGTGGGCAATGCTGAAACTTGAACCCTGCACTGGTTTTAAGTAATTTTGCTCTATTCAGCTCTGGTAATAATCTTCTATAGTGTGTCACTCTGTGCTTGAATGATTATCACTGAGCTAATGGATGTAACTGCAAATATTGGGAAGAGTTCTTCCAGATCCATACTTTGCATTGCAGTTGCTAATATTTTTGTTGCTTTTCTCATCCAAATTCTAGCTGTCATGTTAATTAAACAACTTCAGAATGGGTTAATTCAACAACTGGAAGGCTTATATTTATCATTGTTCAGTAATACTTCCCAAGTGTCAGCTCTTAGTTTGAAAAATTCCTCTGAACTAGTAAACCAGAGAATAATAAAGATGCTATAATTTTCTTCCACTAAAATAAACAGAATATTTTCTTAGTTAATTGTTTACAAGTCTTACTCCTGTCACTTCTTTCCTTTCATCCTTATTTTTCTTGTTTTCCTTTATTCACATTTCATCTCTTGAACTCCTTATCTCTCTAATCCCTTATCCTTTATGTTCTTGTTTTATCTCTCATTCCACCATTTTATTCCCTATTTCCTAAGCCTATCTCCCTTTCCATGCTAGGCTCCCCAGGCTTTAAATGCCCTCTGAACCCTTCTTCCCTTTCCCCCAGTTCTCTACCTTTCTCTTCTCTTTCATTTTTCCTTACAGCAATCTCTGCAGAACAATATTAGAAGTTGAGCTGGCAGGCTGACAAAAAAGAACAGTTGGAAAGAAAAGTTTACTCAAAGACAGGCACTTTTTTTTTTCCTTTTTCTTTTTTTTATTTTTTTTTTAAATCTATAGGAAGGTGTTGCCAAATCATCTGCTTTTTCAGATGTGAAACTTTTAGCAAAGCTCTCTGCAGCACTGATGTGAGGGAAAGAGCAGGAAACACTATCAGGTTGCCAGATGACTTGAGGATGGTGAGGTGGGATTCTTAGGTACACGTGACAGCAGTAATTCAGGATATTATTCCTCATGTAAAAATAGCTATGCAAAATTAACACAAAGGCTTTGGTATAAAAAGATAAAAGCCAGGAAACTCAGAGGCTGTGCAGCTCTTTTTATCTCGTTTCATTTTGGTTAGGGGGTTGTAGGGAAACAGCAGAAGAGATAGAGTGTTTACATTGCAGCATCTGGGCCAAGGTGTAGTCATAACAAAAGGTTATTGTATTCCTGCCTGGCAAGTGGGTGGGAAGAGGACATGAGTGTAAAGGTGATGATCTTAGGCTGGGGGCAGATCACGGGGACAGAGATAGGAAAGGTGAAAGGCAAACTGGAACACGACAGCTGGTCAGGTATCTACAAATCAGTTGGTGGGTCTAGGAATGGCAGAAGATTTCAACTGTGATTAGTACAGGAGTGTGTTTGTTACTGGGCATTGAATAAACTGCTCTAGGCTTTGCACCTTACAGTCTCAGCTTTCTAAAAGCTTAAAGAAATGTTCTTTCCCTGAAGCCAGAGAGACTTCAGTTGGCAAATATCTATTAGATAGCTTTGCTTTATTCTGAATTTGAATTTCACTCCTGGAAATAACATGGTGATGTGAAGAGAGCTGTAGATGGGATTTCCTTCCCCACTATCCAAGCTGATGACCCTGAGCCTTGACTTGCATTCCTAATAGGATAGGCCTTCCTTTGTAAGAATTCTTTAGCACCTGTAGGTTATGTGTTCAATTAGCATCTATACCCTGAACCGAGTCGAGTTGCACAAGCTTTGAAAAAAGTAACAACCAAATGGCTAATTAGGTCAAATTTGGGGCGTATCAAACTTGACAGTGTCTGGCTTACATCACTGCGGATTTACATAATGGAACTTAACGGCCCTGAAGAGTCTGCTGTGTCTACTCTGATGACTCCATGGAAGCTTTTTTCCATCATTTTCTTTAAAATCTAAAATATTCACTCGGAAGAGTATCTTCTTGATAACCTTTCTGTTTATCCTATGTAGTACAGGGCTTCTACAGTCATTACCTGGGCTGCTAACACAATAGTATTCCACTCAGTTATCTTATTTTTCAGAACTCAGTAATCAACGTCAGCAACCAATTGTTTAACAAATTTCCTTTTTAAAACCAAAGCTATTTTTCAACTGTTTGTTCAACTAGAAAAGCCTGGGAGAAATGGCAAAACCCATGAGGACTCAGGGTAAATGGGTCTGGCAGTCTTTTCCAGAGATACCACCTACCAATGAGCAATAATTAAAAAAAGCAAATAAACCAACAAAATAATAAGTTAATAAAGTTTTATATTCTTACTGTGGCTTCCTCTGTCTTCTAGCAGCCCATCCTGTACATCAAAGGTCACAAAGAACACAATGAGTCACTATCAAAACCCAAAGAATGCTTCGTGAACAATTACTATACATAAATTGCAGCCTGGTATTTCATTTCTGTGCCAACTCACAGTAATACAGCCCATTTCCTCTTCATTTTTTTCCCTCTGAAGCTTTTGTCCATAATAGCAAACAGCTTTGTTAATCTTAGCCTGGTTTGTTTTGTTTTGTTTTTGGTGTACTTATACCTTTGCCTTTTTGAGTAGTGGGCAGCAGTGGCATTAAATCTTCTGCCACAGCTCTTAAGGCTACACTTCTTTGGTGTCAGAGTCCTCAACAACTCTATAATGCTCTATAAACCTTTGTAGCCAAAAAAAATCATTAGGAATACTGAAAGGGTCCTCTTTGAAACCCAGAATCAAAGCATCCCCCAGAGAGGAATCAGCTGTACATTAGCTCATGCCTAGCAGAGCAAGTCAGCATCGTGCAGTTCTGAAACCTGTGCGGATCCCTTAACACATCCATTGTCTGGAGGCCTCAGGATCCATTACTAAGATCAGTAAGCATGGCACCTTATACACTTCTACTGCCATGCATGTGGGACAAAACAAACATGTTTAGAGTCAAAATCATCTTAGCAGTCACTAACCTTGGCTTTTCATCCTGCAATCCCCAGTTTTCCCACTTTCGGCAACATTTTATGTCTGTGGCACTTGCTGCAATCCCCTGAAAGAGAAGCATCCTCTCCTTTAACATTGAAGAAATGAAAAATAAAAAATTAAAAATATTGCCAAACAATAATCACAAAGACAAATAAAGGAAAATTGTTTTTCAGAAGGTGTGATTTATGTCTGTGTGCGTGTGCAATTAAATAATGAAGGTAAACCTAGATTTACACTGTCTTTGTGTTATTACTTAGGCGCTCAAATCCTGCATACTGGTCAGTTTTTAAGTAGTCTGATGGTTAATATTTATTGTCTTTAACGAGCAATATTATGGACTAGAAAGTTGTGATGACAAGTAGCAACAACTGGCATTCTCTCAACAATTCCACAATAAGAAAAGAGGGAAGTAAGATAATATCAGCCAGCTTCCTTTTGAAGAGGTTTGGTTAAGTCAGAATTCTTCATTTTAGAAAATTACAAAGCAAAACTAACTTCAGACTATTCTACCTAGCATGGGAGGAAGATAGTAGATATTTTTAATGTTCCTAAAATAATCACATCCTATTGTGCACCACTCTAGTAAAAGGTATACTGAAGTAAAACATTGCTTTTTTTATTTTCTTTTGCCTGCTGAATTGTGAGAACTGTTCAAAGACCCCTTGCTTCAGTTCATGATAACAGAAGTAATCGAGTGTGCTTGAAGGATGTATGTTATACCCTGGCCATACACTGGAACACAGGACACAGTCAGGCCCGGAGTTTTGGTTTGTCTTCAAAAATATTCATATCATCTGCTGACATAAAGGTGACTCTGAGAAGGGTTTGTCATTTTCCTTACATAACAATTGACAAGTTCAGAGCCTAAATTTTAATTCTTTACTGCATTATTAACCTTACATATAAACTTGCATGCATTCAGTTACCAATTTTCAGTGTCTAAAAAGGATATAGTAGCACTTACATATCTTTGGGGATTAACATCTAATCCTGGCGGGGCTCCAGGCTGCCAGCATTTTATACTTGCAAAAAGCACCACTGTAGCAATTGTGAATGAACGTTGGTTCCAACAGGTCCTCTCAAGATTGGGATATATTGTTAAAACGTCATTTTGGGGCAATAATATGATCATAGAATCATTAATTCACTTAGGCTGGAAGGAACCTTAAAGACCACGTCATTCCAATCCCCTGCCATGGGCAGGGACCTTCCACTAGACCAGGTTGTTTATAGCTCTCTTATCATGTAAATCTCATAAGGTATTAATTATTAATAAAAATAAAGTATTTTTAGCACCATTGAGAGACAGCTGCTATAGCAGGCTAATTCATAAATCTTTTTTGAGCAAATTTCAACAGAGCATTTGTAATTTTTGTACATTCTTGGTTGACTAATTCTACAAAATTGCATACATATATAATCTCCATTTTGCATATGCATATGCATTTGCATATACCTATCTGCAAATTACAAGTGGCATGAGCACTGCAGAATTTGCACGCATCTGAACAGAAGGGTCCTGCAGGTGAACTTTTAGAAATGTGACCTCTACTAAGTTACACCAGTAAAATATAGAAAACTTGCTGTCACTTATGATCTAGAGCAAAATGAAAGTAAAGGTGATGAAGGTGCTTGCTTGTGATTGAGAAAACAATACATTCTTTGGTTCTTCCCTTCAAAGAAAATATTTCTGCTTTTCTTTTTTTTTTTTTTTTCCCCCCATTTTCCTTCTTCCCTTACACTAACTGAATGTGGGTGGAAAACAGTAGAAACAGAAAGGGTCATGTTTGCTCCTCAAAATTTGAAGACGGTGTTTTTTTCCGTTGCCACAGATGCTCCATGCTCATCAGTTGCCGTGTACTTCTGAAAGAGAGGAGAGAGAGAGAAATTGCCAATAACATTGGTAACCTTAAGTGTAGGCATGCATAAAAATTTGCTGAAAATTGGGTTGTGGTACATGTTCTTATTTTAGATTTGCCCTTGTTAACATCTTTTTAATAAACAGGTGCATACACTTCCCCAAGCTGTCACTGTTGTTTATCCAGTCTGTACACTTTATAAATCTACTAATGGAATAGACCCAATCATCTTAAGGATCTGTGCTTTAATAAGCTACAGTCTCAAAGTTTTCGGGCAAATACTTTCTGGCACTATGCTTCTGTTGGATACAAGCTTCACAAGGTTTGCTTTTCAAGATAAAAAAAAAAAAAAGTGACATAATTTCACTTTTCAGCACAACGTAATAGAGAGTTTCATGCATGCTTGACATTAAGATTAGCAACAAAGTGGGATGGTGGAAGGGAAACATAAAGGTGGGAGAAAGGTGGAAAAGGCTTTTTTTAGTGAAGTTTGAAATCAAGAGAGTGCTTCCCACTGAGCACCTGGATAAATGAGGTGTATGCCCAGGGTTATTCTCACTAGACAGAATCAACCACACTGCCAAAGTTTCATTCCTTTCTTCACCTCTTGACCCAGGGCAGAAGACCCCATCATGAGACAATGGAGACACTATTTTTAATTCCTACTAATTCTTATTTTTAATTTCAACAAAAATCTCCCATTTTCTTCACAAATGCTTGAACCATTGAGCTGCAATGCAAGTCTTGGCCTTGCTCACACAAAGAAGGAACAGCTACCAAAAGTTGTCCTCAGAAAAGAATTTTAGATGGTGGACGTCAAAGGGTTGGATGAGCTTCCTCTCCATACTGCCTTCATTGTAAATGCCTTTACTGTGAGGGTGGGCAGGCCCTGGCACAGGTTGCCCGGAGAAGCTGTGGCTGCCCCATCCCTGGAAGTGCCCAAGGCCAGGTTGGACGGGGCTTGGAGCAACCTGGGCTAGTGGAAGGTGTCCTTGCCCATGGCAGGGGACTTCAAACCAGATGATATTTAAGGTCCACTCCAACCCAAACCATTCTGTGAATCTGGATCCAACTAAGGGAACCAAATATTTACTGCTGCATTTCAGGTCTCAACCTTAAGCAGCACAGATGCCATCTACTAGACCCATCCCATGGTTCTTTGAGAGCAGCAACTCTAGAGAAACTAATCGTCTCAGTCAGTGTATTAGAGATATTAACATATTTAATAATTGCTTTGCTCTTGAAATAGGCAGATAAGTTAAAGGTACATAATTAACTCCAGATTCATCTCATGAGCTTTTAGACTGTATCGCTGGAGATCAGTATTGTCCAACTGTAGACTGTAAACAGTAATTGCTGAAATTTCTTCTAAGTAACACCATGGGAAGAATTTCTGCTTTTAATTCTTCGTTGAAGGTGTCAGTTTGATAGCCCTGGAGAATGTAATCTGTAATATTTATCTCACAGAATCACAGAATGGGTCAGGTTGGAAGGGACTACTGTGGGTCATCTGGTCCTATGTCTCTGCTCAAGCAGGTTCACCCCAGAGCACATGGCACAGGATTGTGTCCAAGCAGTTTTGGAATATCCCCGGTGAAGGAGACTCCATACTCTCTCTGGGCAATACGTTCCAGTATGTGGTCACCCGCACAGTATAGAAATGCTTCATGTTTAGGTGGAACTTCCTCAGTTTTTGCTCATTCCTCTTGTCCTATTGCTGGCTCCACGCAGCAGAGACTGGTCCATCCTCTGACCCCTCCCTGCAGACCCTGACATGGATGAGGTTCCCCTCTCTCCTCCAGGCTGTACAGGCCCAGCTCCCTCAGACTTTCCTTGTAAGAGATGCTCCAGCCCCTTAATTGAGTTCACAGCCTCTGCTGAACTTGTTTCAGGAGCCCCACGTACTGAGGATCTCCAGAAGTCAGGGGAATGAACAGTAAAATAAACTTTCACTGTCTCATTGAAGTTAGTTGGACCTACATGATCTTTAAGGTTCCTTCCAACAGTTCTATGATTCTATGATTTGTTAACCAAAAGCTTCCTATGCTGCTGTGAGAAGACGAAAATTTCTAGCTATCACCACTTAGTTTTCACTCAAGTCTATGGCATGTACATGAGAGGTCAAATAACCCCACATGTCCACCCAAAGCTCTCCAGCTCTTAAAGGGCTCTTTATACCTAGAACTCCATATGCAGTATAAGTTTCACAGTGCCTCATTAGCTGAAGAATCTTTGAGCAGCCTCTGTGCTGGTCTGAGTCACGGTGATCCATACAGAATTCTGCTCATGGTGCAGACTTCACCTCTTACATTATTCTTTCTGGGAAAAAGGCTAAAAAAGAAAAAGATTTTATAGCAGTAAGCCTGGGTGCTGGACAGACTGAGTGATTTGCCATGAAAAAAGTTAGAGGGCTCATTAGAATCAAAGTTATTAGGCCAAGCAAACAGTTAATCCTGTCACACAGAGGTAACAGAGTTGCCAGCCTTGAACTCTAAATTAAAGGCACTCTCTGAGCACCAGAAAAGTGACTCTTTTTTGCAGCTTCCTCAGTACCATCCGTCTACCATAATGCTGTGGTGTTTTTCTTTCTTTAAATTCTGGGCTCCAACTAATTACTGGCAGGAAGTGCCTATTTTTATGCCATTAGTATGCAAATGAGTGAGAAGTAGAAAAATATTCTAAGGGAACTGTTACAATATCTGTCCACAGATTACTGGCCAATTAGAACATGGGATTAGGGCTGCAGGACCCCAAAAGAGTATGTCCAAAGTCTTTCTGCTTGGGTGCCTCAAGTGTAATTTCAATGAGAACTGTATATACATGGTCCTTTTCCTCAAAAAAAGGGGAAAAAAAGTTCAGGTCTAAATTGCCTGCTTACAAATGAGCACTTCTACACTTGACAAATAAATGCCTTCACTTCCTTGCCTCAATTTTTCTATCCATAAACTGGGCATAAAACATCCTGTTTCTCTGTGTTTCAGCACATACCGGGGGCAAATTATTCGACCAGACTGAAGGTCTCTTCATCTGTCACCCCGTCTGAAAGACACAGTCTTATAAAATTATTTCTAAGGTATGTAATAAATATTAAAAGATTTCCAGGTCTTATCACTGCTGCCGAGGTAAAACTCAAGAAGAACTGTCTGCCTTGTGGCATTCTGGCATTTCCATAGCTTGACAGGGTCAGGAATTCAGAGATGCAGTACAGTTGAAAGTTATTGGAAAACAACTTTACTAGGCTTTTTGTACCTAAAATCTCATGACACAAAACACTGCATTACCCTAAGGGTATTTATCATGCAAATCAGCCTTCTTGCCACTCTTTCACAATCACTCATTAGCCAGAGTAGGAAAAAATACATAACTCCTCAAGTTACTGGTGTTGGTGTTTCTCACAGCTGTATTCTGTGGAAATTTTGCTTTGTCACTCCATTAGATGTTACTCATTTTGATTTCCTATTAAAAGAAAATAAAAAAGTCTATGTCTACATACCAGAGATAATCATGCTAAACTGAGTCAGTGTGACAAAACATTTCTCTAAAAAAATTTTGCTGGAGAGTTTGCAATTCACTGTGGCCACAAAGCGGGTTGATACACCTGGATGGAATGATAACACCTCCCAAGGAGGCTGATCACAGGGATGGAACACTTCTCCTATGAGGAAAGGTTGAGGGAACTAGGATTGCTCAGCCTGGAGAAGATAAGGTTTTGGGTGACCTAACTGTGGCCTTCCAGTACCTGAAAGGAACTTACAGGAAAGATGGGGAAAGACTATTTGCAAGGGCACATAGTGCCAGGAAAATGGGTTCACACGGGAAGTGAGTAGTTTAGATTACTATGAGGAAGAAATTCTTGGATCTGAGGATGGTGAGGTCCTGGCAGAGGTCTGTGGCTGTCCCAATCCTGGAAGTGTCTAGTGGAAAGTGTCCCTACCCACAGCAGGGGGGTTGGAAGGGACTTTAAAGCTCATCTCCTTCCACTCCAAGCCATTTTAAGATGATTCCGTGATGACACCTACCCAGCTCTCCAAGGAGTAGCACCACCTGAAAAGGTTTAAGTTAGGGAAAAACACACACACCTCCTACTCATTGCTAACCTGTAATAACCCTGATTTTCCACTCTTTTCAGCTGTTTCTCCCACAAAATCACGTTTATTTATTTATTAAATTTAATTTAGCTCACCTGGTTCACAACTCTTTATTTATTCCTTCCACCCCCACCAGACCCTTGATGAGTGTCTTACCAGCTGCTTCCCCCAGTTTAGACTCCCCTCACATCAACTCACTCAGGTATCCTTCTCCTCATCTTCCCCGCTTACTCTATCAGCCGGGATGTCCCCGGGGGGAGCTTTTAGTTTCCCTGAGGGCAGGGGGGTCCCTGAGGATTCCTCTGGGTCTCTCTGAGAGCAAGGAGGGTCTCTGGAGAGCCCCCATGGCAGAGAGGGTCCCCGGGTAGGGCCTGTGAGGGCAGGGAGGGTCCCCGGGTAGGGCCTGTGAGGGCAGGGAGGGTCCCCGAGGGCAGTCAGGGTTCCTGTGGGCAGGGAGGGTCCTCAGAGAGTCCTGAGGGTCCCCGAGAGCAGTGAAGGTCCCTGAGGGCAAGGAGGGTCCCTGTGGGCAGGGAGGGTCCCCAGAGAGTCCTGAGGGCAGGGAGGGTGCCCGGATAGGGTCTCCGAGGGCAGGGAGGGTCCCCAGGGAGGGTCCCCGGGCGG